>WMED01007054.1:0-17938 GCA_019650415.1 Pipa parva
CCTGGTAGGCCCCTGATCTCTTGTTTATTAGTGGGAATCAAATCTCTTTTTTCCTGGTGGGCCACAGTTTTTTTCCTTGGTGAGCCAGATGCAGATGAACCTGATCCCACCTTTGTTGTGGTTCATGGGAGGTTCTTCTTGTTTTCCCTTGGATCCTGCTGATACTGCCTAGTAATGATATCAAAGGTTTGGCGTGGAGTAAGACATCCCAGCATTTCATAGCTGATTACTGTTATTTCAGTAGCAGAGGGACAAAAGTGTACAAACAGAAGAGAGATTGGTCCCCTAGTGAAGGAAAAAAACATCAGGAACAGGTCTATGCGGTACCAATAAAAATACAATATAAGTGGGATACAGTGACATGATGCAGTGAGTTGTATATACTGAACCAGTGAGATAACGATGTAGTGTACAGTACCAATGAGGATAGGCATACTTCCAAATATAGTAGGGGGAACAATGGGACAGTGGTGCCCCTCCGCTGCTGACATCAGAGCACCATCTTCTGAATTCCAATGTGGCTGTGCATTTGTGACATCATTAATGACATCACTGATGCACTGCTCCCTTCCCCAGTTGGCTATGTGCCAACGACATTATTCCCAAGAGCCAGCCATTAGAAATGGTAAACAAGACTTTACGGGATTTTGGCAGGGGGACCCAGGACAGTACCCAAAAAATGTGACTGTCCTAAGGTATCTGGGAAAGTTGGGAGATATGATTTAGGGTGTAATGAACTGTGTACAGTATTATTGGGCAATGTCAGACCCAGACACAGGGGAATCTCTTGGTAGGTCCAGGCTTTAATGGGACCTCTTTGTATTGTAATCTGCGCCATCATTCCAGAGGGCAGTGTAAAGCATGCTGGGATAAAAGGAAATCAGTGAAGAGCGGAGATAAGAAGAAAATGGTTTGCTCTGTGACCCCTATTCTGTGTCTGTGAGAAGACTGTGTAACGCTATTTATGACACTTCCTAGCGATTACCTGCCTCCACTTGAGGAAATCACCCACAGCATTCACTCAGCCATCTCAGGGGAGTAGTCCCCGCTTACAGATAGGAGTAGTGCCTGTACCCCTTTACAATAATGGGCGCCAGAGATTATTTGCACACAACAGGAACTGTTTCTGTACATATGTACTTATATATAGAGAGCTTCATACATCACTTTGCACATGATATACATTCAGTAAATAGTTGCCCCCTCTGATACGCAATAGGATCCAGGAGCTGCTCTCACTCCTCAGTGCTGGCATTCCAACCTCTGGACATAAACATAGGGTTCAGCTTGCTGTTCTGAGATCCCACAATGCCTGGGTCTTTTTCACCCCCGGGTGACCGGGCCCCTCCAGTCTTGCAGGATTATCCCCCAAGGCCCTTTTACTCCTTTTGAAACTCTTTGCTGAAATCCTAGGAGGGATCACTACCCTTTTCTGGTACAGGGGGAACTTCCTTTTACAGGGATCCATCACCCACCCTGGGGTAGGCCCTGAGACTATAGACCAGCCTGGAGCAGGGCCTGGAACTAAAGACCCCACCTACTTCCTGAACACTTCTATTTATACACTGGGGAATCTCCCTCCCAGCCACAGCAACAGGAATCATATTACTATAACAATAATGCATATCCCCAGTAGATGGTGCTATTACCATACCTTTGAATAGAACACTCCAAATATATAGGTGGCATATGATAGATTAATACATGATAACACATAAACTGGTAGGAAATGGAGTAGTACAATTTCCCTTTCCTACAACTGTTTGTATAGCCAATGATGTTAAAGGAATATTACAGACTGCACAGGTTTATTAGGTAAGTAAACACATAAGGGGGTTATTGACTTATGTCCGAATTGTCGCGTTAAGGTGTAAATTCGCCACTTTCCCATATTCGGGTATTCAGAAAACTGCAATTCGCCAGCTAACGACGGTCGCACACTACACAATAGACGGATAATGACACGGTCACGACTTTACTACGGGAATATTATTGCGGATGCGGATTTGCTATGGGAATTCTCTATCGTAGAGAATCAGGACGAAGCTGCCCAAAGTGATGAGAATTCACTTTATTTACATTGACGCGGAAGCATTATCATGGCTATGAGAATTGCAGGGCGCCGTTCAGTTTCAGACTCGGCTCAGGGCAATGGCGCATGTGGAATTAAATGCCGCTGTCAAAAGGCTATAAAAATGTACAGGTGACGGGTCTCATCGCTTTTAATGGCATCTGTGCCAAGAAATTCATTGGTACTTTCAGAGAAATGCTAACCTGCTAGAATATGCATTTTCTCAAGGTTACTGCTTCGATTAAAGTGGTATCGCAGCTTATTTATAACGTTCAGTGACAGTGGCAGCCACCTCCATTGCCCATATTGGCTGTGTGCATTATTGTCTATGGTACAAAACCAAATAGCCTGTGTGGATTATCCCACAGGAAACAATGGATGCTATTTTTCCAGATCAGCTACAAAAAAGCCAATGTGGCCCTAGTCTATGGCTCAGTGCTATAAAGAACAATTGCTTTCATTAGTTCAGCTCGGTAAGCTTCTTGGCACAATGCTTGGGGTAGTTTTATGAAAGTTGCATATCTTTGATTACAGAAAATAGTGTAGTGAAGTTTATAGATGCGCCAGAAATGAAATTGAGGATTATTTACAGAGCCAGAAATAACAGAAAAAGTTACAAAAAAATCCTATTTGGACTGGCATGGCAGTTAAGGCTGGGTTCACATTACCTGATTTGCAGCTGAGTTGGAAAAATAGTACCCATTGTTTCCTGCGGGATAATCCATACAGGCCATTCTGTTTTGCACCATAGACAATAATGAACCTAATTAAAAAAACAAAAACTCAGCTGAAAATCTAGTGTGAAAGCCAGCCTAATTCTATAACTAATCTGTTATCATGGAAGCTACAGCTAATCTATTATTATGAATTCTTGATTTGTATTATTCTCAGTTTGTTTTCCCATCGTTGTGGTTGTAGACATCTTTTATCTGTAAACAAATCCCGTCTAGTGCTATTGCTTCCTACTGAACTTTAGATAATACATATTCATGAAGTGCCCCAGAAAGCCCACTGAGCCTCTAACCTCTGTAAGGAAAGACAACACAAACCTATAAAAATCAGAAATGTAACTTCAAAGACGACAATTTTAGTGCACAGGAACTGCAGCGCCAATCTATCTAGCAATTACTTTTTGTTTTTTTGTTACTGTTCATTTACAAGGCACAGTGCATATCCTAGATATATCTAGATACAATACTAAAAGCATAACACTTTCTCAAGTGGCAAATCTGGGTGTAGCGGCCAATGCTGAATGCAAAGCACAATCCTCGGTGAAGTGAAGTGAGTGCAGAACACATTGTTATCTAATATGTGACAAATCAGGGGTCAAAGTTAGAATTTGACTGTTGAAATGAATTCTCGTCACTTTGGGTCCCTACGCGATAACAGTTGCAAATTATTCATTATTCACTAAACAGAGGACTCCCATGTCGAAGAAGTGAAAGGCATCAGTCAGCTTCTCTTGCGTTAACAGTGTAGTCAGTCAGGCAGTTGGATCACTGCCATCAGCCCCTAATTGGCCACTTTGATATGGCGAAATTAAAACTGGCGAATGCGACACAGTACACCTTGCTGAATATGCTGCTTTGACAGACTCCAATACTTGATGAATTGGTGAATTAGTCACGCAAAATGATGCAAAAAAACGTATAAATTCATGACTGTCGTGCGCATCTGAATTGGCCGCAAAATCACCGCATCGCAGAGTTTGCTGAATATGCGAGGATCAGGAAGTGACAAGTGAAGGTGAATTCGGACATTTAGCGACAATAGCGAACCAATAGAATTCTTTGATGAATATGTAACCTTTTAAGGATTTTTAAGGTTATCTTCAGAATAGAGCTACGTTCAAAATTAAGTAACGAGCAGCATGCATTCATTGTGCCATAGGGTTTAGGAAGCAGCACTTAACTTTGCTCTTAGTAGTATGATGTAAATAATCGTTAAGTGCACACATTTATTACTGTATCAAACCTCTGATGAACTTCTCCTAACCCCAGGTTTTACAATGTTGATAAAATGCACTTAGTGTGATGTACTGGTGATAAATACATTGGACTTCACTTTCCCATATTCTCCTGACGCTCTTGGGTCATCTCCGTTATGGATAAAAATAAAATTAAAAAAAAAAACCCTCTAAGCCTTTGTCTCCTGGTGGATTACAAATCATTTTGTTTGTATTGGCTGGAAGATGTTACAGGACTGTAGGACAAAGCCCTGTGACCAAATAAAGAGTTGTTAGCACTTTTCACTGTATGAAGCTGGTTTTGTTGCTGTTGGTGGGTATGAAGAGGCTATTTAATCTGCCATTGGACTGAGCAAGCCAATTATTGATGCCCCTAACATTTGCTCTTCACCTGGCTGAATTCGTACCTCCAAAGGTGCTGCACTCCTATATCTTAGTATCTTTCCTTACAGGGTTCCCCTTAATAGAAGAAGCGCAGTTCAGGAACTCGGCATCATCCATAACGTTAAAGGAACATTGAAAATTGAAAAAAAAAAAAAAAACGCATATGCTAATTTATACTAATTACTAACTGTTAGTAAATGCATTTTTTTTTTTCAATTTTGGACAAAAAGTACACTTTTACCTTTAAAGAAGTGCTGTCCAGCACTTCCTTGTTGCTGACTCCATCTTCTTTCTGTGCCAATGATTCTACGGCATCCAGTTCAGGCAGTCCACCTGCAGTGCGTTCTCCTCTCCAGCTGCTCTCCCTGTGAAGCCCAGCATTGGCATTTAACAATAGTCACATGGGAGAGCACGACGTCATCAACACGTTTTCCCTTGATGACGTGCACGCTCTCCCATGTGACTATTAGGATTTGCCGATGCGGGGCTTCTCAGGGAGAGTGGCTGCAGAGGAGAACGTACCTCAGATGGGCTGCCTGAACCATACGCTGTAGAGTCGCCGGCACAGAAAGAAGATGGAGTCAGCAACAAGGAAGTGCTGGACAGCACTTCTTTAAAGGTAAAAGTGTACTTTTTGTCCAAAATTGAAAAAAAAAAAAAACGCATTTACTAACAGTTAGTAATTAGTATAAATTAGCATATGCCGGCAAGTGCTGGAGATGCGTGTATCCCAGCACTTCCGGGTTCTCGGCCAATCACGGCCGGCTGACGTCACGAGTGACGTCAGCAGCGGGGGATTTAAAAGGGAGTGCTGTGATTAGCACAGTGCTCGAGTATTGTTGTTACTATGCTTGTTAGGGTTGGATCTGCCTGCTTGCCTGCCTGCTGCTTGTTTCTATGATTGAGGATTGGATCAGCCTGGAGTTATGCAATTACCTGCCTGCCTTTATGTCTGCTTATGCTTTACAGCCTGTTTCTGCCTTGAGTCTTCATCTCTTAAAGGAATCATCTCTATGTGTTTTCAGCCAAGTGGTTCTACAGCTTCTATGTGAGTCTCGTCACAGCTAGCACCGCAGCAACAGTAAGTAAGCACTGGTAATTCAGCGTGGAGCCAGGAGTGATGCCCAGGAGTGGTTATCGTACTCTGCGCTGTTCTGAGGAGGTGCTGTGAGTTGTAGTTCGTGGGTGCCCAGGGTTGCTGTGAGTGACGTCTATGCTAGCTGCTCCTATTGATCCAATCATAGTTGGGCTGTGTCAGGTTGTCGCCAGGGATCCTAAATGAGTACCAGCTGCCAGCAGTGGGGGTTACCCTGAGGGCCGCGACCTGGGAGGTGCCTGCCGCAAAGGCTATACCCCCTTGCGGGGGTTAAGGGTGAAGACCTGGCCCTCCTTAGATTCCGTGCCTCAGGGCTAACCAGTGTCATCGCCTACTGTGGCACAGAGGATCCACATAATTATTAAAGTCACGTTCCTTTTCCTATCACTCCCTGTTTGTTCACTTGTGCACGTACACCTTAGTGCTTCCAGAAGGTGTACCACCTGACCCAGTTTGTTCACTTGTGCACGTACACATTAGTGCTTCCAGAAGGTGTACCACCTGACCCTGTTTCCTTTCACGTTTGTACGCCTTAGTACCTCTAGAGGCGTAACGGGCTCTGGGTTCGCTATAGCTCCTCAAGTGGCGACCCAGTTCCCGAAGTAATCCCTGAGTGTGTTTTGTTATCCCGTGACATAAATTAGCAAAGTAATTTTTTTTCAATTTTGGCTGGAGTGTTCCTTTAAAACCACTGACAGGTGAAGTGAATATTGATTATCTTGGTACAGTGACACTTGTCAAGGGATGATATATATTAGACAGCTAGTGAACGGGCAGTTGTTGAGGTCAACGTGTTTGAAAGCAGGAAAATATTGTCATGTTTAAGGATCTGAGTGACTTTGGGTCAAAGAGTGATAGCTAAATGAGTCGGATCATCTTCCAAAGAGTAGATCTTGTGTTTGTTCTTTGACGGGAATGGTTAAAAACCAGTCATCAAAAGTGGTCCAAGAAAGGACAGATTGTGAAACAGCAGCAGAGTCATGTCACTGTTGGCTCACTGACCACAAGATCAGAGTTGCTGACATTTTGGGGACCTGCACAGTATTAGGCAGGTGGTTTTACTGTGTGCTGCCTTGGGTTGGGTTTGTTTCACAACATTCATAATGTTCTGTAAGTAAAATAAAAATACATTAAAAAAATTCAATCAGTAGTTGAATTTAGCACTGCCTTTAGAAATATCTAAGCATTCTATTTCATTTTGTTCCAGCGCAAAATGAGGCTAGATCAATCTCTGTTTATTTCATTAGCTTCAAGATGAGGGAGGTTTAAAGATGGCACCACACACAGAGAGAAACAAGGACACCATTGTTAGTTTGTTTCTGGGTACAAAGAGGAAGAGTTAGGGAATTATTTTGCACCAGCAAACAAACACAGAATGGAATTCTCTAAAGGTTACTTGGGAGTGGGCTGTTGGATTCACACATTAGCCAGCTTGGAATCTAGAATCCTAAACGGAAGTGCAAAATAAGGACTTTAAAGCCTTTTATTCTGTATCATATTGATGTGCTGTTTGTACACACATGTTAATATTATATTGCTAAAATATTCAGTACAGAAACTGCTGAAATTTGTTTTTACTGTCTTTACATATATGTATCTTTATTTATATAATGCTACCACTTTACTGTATATATGTGTGTATGTATATTTTTATTTATAAAGTGCCACAAGGTTACGCAGCGCTGTACAATCCAACAATACAGTTATAATACAGACAAGGGAAAGTGCTTAACAAAGAACAAGTGAAGTAAATGATAAACATATAATCAAGAAAATACATCACTCTAAGTGCCAGGCCATGATTGAAACAAGAGGATGGAGGTTCCTGCCCCATAGAGCTAAATAGGAGGAAGACTTACATAAACCGGAGGGTGACAAGTGCAGTAGCATAAAGTTCATTTGGCTATAGGTGCCAATTAAATAAGAAAATAAATAAAAAATACAAATTTTGAATAAATAGTTGCATAAAGATAAAATATAGAAATGAAAACCAGCGCTAGTGCTCCAAGGGGTAAGATTTCGATTTGAAGATATTGATGGATCGCTCTTGGCAGAGGTAGAGGGGTAGAGATTTCCAAAGATAACAGCAAGAGAGAAGGGTTTAAGATGAGAACGGGCAGTCTTAGTAAGTGGTTCATGAAGAAGGTTACCTTGTGAAGAGTGGAGTGGAGGCGCATACAAGCAAACAAGGAAAGATTTGTAGGGAGGGGCAACAGAGTGAAGCGCTTAGAATGTCAAAAGTAGGGCTGTGTAAAATTATACTATGCTGAACATTTCAAACAATACATGTATAAACCACAGGAAAAGTAAATTAGAAAAAACTGAATAAGCAAACCACTTTACTAGTGCTGGGTGTTGATTGAGACAAGTGGTTGGAAGTCCCTTTCCTGTAGAACTTACAGTCTAATAGAGATTTGCTTAGACCAGACCCGAGAAGTTATCCAGAATGGGAATTTTACTTGTGGCTCCACCTTATCTCCACCCTAACCTTGCCCTGTTATGCTCAAACCCCTGCCAAGTTTTGCTTCATAACAACCCAATTTTCCCCTGTTAAGAAAGGCCCACATGTTCCATAAGAAACCGCCCCAAAATACTGCCCCCCAACTGAACCCAGGGGGGTAATGGATCTCTGTTGAGTAAATGCCCCAAGGTTCCAAGGTATGGTTGGGATTTATAACAAATATATTAAGACAAAAACTACACTCTGCACATATCTAAAGGGGCACTATAGTGCTGATATAACTGCACACATACATATAAAACTTCTTTATACTAAGCCAATTGCTGACACAAATAGTTAAAAAACATTTAGGAAAGAAATAACACTTGCCGTTTGTTTCCCTTAGTTAGTTTTCATGAGTGCTGACCTTTTCCTAACCCCGCTCCCCCTCCTCTTTCTGTTCTGCAAGTCAGGCAACATAAGAAGAAAAAGCTGCCTGACTGCTATTGGTTAAGCAGTGTGCTGACCTTTTGGCCACATAAATTAAATTGGAATGCATGAGATTACAGAGGGAAAGCTGACTTGTGCACATGAGCTAAGTAGTAAGTAGGGTAAAAAATGTCCGGGGAGGGTACCTTTTCATGGAAAACTGGCCAGTACATGTCACACACACATTTCCTGGTGCAGGAATTTATCAGTACTGCCTACTCTATCATTCTGTGTCACATGAAACATCTACTGGGGAGAAACGCTTCTCACTAAAGGTATAGTATTGCATATGTAAAGATGTAATCTGACTATAGTTCCCCTTTAAATTTCAGCTCAGTATGAGCATGTCCACCATTATAAATTGATGTAATATATGTAATCCATATACATTATTATAAACCTAAGTCATACCTCCTAAGTTTCCAAGGGGGAACAGCAGCACAGTCCCACAGAAACCACTGCACTCAGCAGGTTATTTGCTTTCTGTACTGATTCTTAAAATGCAGAGGTGTATAGCTGAACTATCATAGATAAGATGTACAAAAGCTTATAGCAAATCCCAGACACATCAGGGACTGGAACAAGGAGGTTTAATGGTTAGGAACTTAAACACGTTCTTCCCTATGTTCACCTAAACATAGGCCCTTATTGTCGAAAGTCCAAATTCATCGGTCAAGTTTACTTCACTACAATTTGAATCACATTGCCAAAATAGTCGGTAATTCACTTCCCCTTAGTCATAAAGCAATGGATAGATTTGTCCAACAAGAGAACAGAGACAGACATTGGGTGCGTTTTGTGGCGTAGTCCTCACCATATCCCTAACTGTACTGTATAGGGAATAATATATCTATTTGTATGTCACTTTTTTTTTTATGTCACCTTGTACTTAGTTCATGTTTAGTAGTAGATTAATTTAGTCGCAGTTGCCATTGTTACTTTGAATGAATAGTCACCTTACGCCACACCAGAGCCTTGCCATCAACCCCCAATATGTTATTCTGATGTGGCAAAGTCAAATGGGTGGATTTGGAGCAGTACGCCTACTCGAATTTACTCCATTGATAGACACCGTTGCTTGCTCAATTGTCTTAGGGGGTCATTCATTAAAGGCCGAATTCACCTCACATAGTGACTCCGCTTTTGTTCATGTCAATACTATTAGGAAGTCGCGGATTCACTTCTTATTCATGAAGTAGTGAACAGTGACAGACACCGTCGCACGCGTTGTGCAGCATAGTCTGTCACACTATAGGATGAGAAGTCACGCGGAGTAAGGAGAATTCCTCCAGTGAACGCCAGTGACGTCAGTCTCATCATATCCCACTAACTGTATATAAGAGAAAAATACTTCTTTTTATATGTCACCTTGTGCCTAGTTCATGTTTAGTAGTAGAGTAATTTAGTCACAGTCGCCATTGTCACTTTTGAATGGTCACCTTATGCAACACTGGAGTCTTGCCATCAAACCCCTCAATTCGCCATTCTTTTGTGGTGAAGGCAAAAAGGTGAATTCGGAGCAGTACTCCCTGCAGAATCCGCCCCTTTGACAGATTCCGTCGCATGCTGAATAACTGAATTACCTGTGCACGCGCACGCAAATTGATGCGAAGGGCTCTGTAAGTCTGCGACTGGAGTAAGTGTCAGAATTGGTCATGAATTCAGCACATCACAGAGATTGTTGAATAAAAAGAGTTGGAGAAGTCGTGAAAGAATACGAATACGGGCATTTACGCGACTGTTCGGACTTTAATGAATGTCTCCCTTAAAGTCTCTGTGCACACGCAAGCAAAGCAATACAAAGTGCTCTGTAAGATTGCGACTATTACAGTCGCCCAAATTAGATGGGTATTCGCACACATTGCAAAGTTTGCTGAATAAGCGAACATGGGGAAGTAGCGATTAAATGCTAATTTAGGACTATTCTGCCTTTTGTACATAAGGCCCTATATCAGCGGTTCTCAACCTTGTTGAGACCGCGACCCCCCTCTGACGTCACCGTGCCGCGCAGCGTGATGACGTTTACTGCCGACGTCACCCGCAGGAACCCTTATAAGAAGGGTTCCTGCTGGTGCTTCCGGGTGTCGGCGCGGTTCTCGACCCCAGTGGGACGGCCTCGCGACCCCTACTGGGGTCGCGACCCACAGGTTGAGAACCGCTGTTCTATATAGAGTCTTCATTAGTGTAGAGATAGTAAATCATGCCTAATTGAAAAAAAATGATATAAGAATTTGTTCTTTAGCTAATTAAACCTTTGAAACTGTGATAGCGCAGTTGAAACCTGCTTTCTGGTGCGTATCTGCAGAGGGTACATTTGCATTACTTCCAGGGAAACCCTCAAGTTAACTTTGACTGGTGCAGTGTCAACATTGCTCCAAGATTATAACCAGCAATCACTAAACATCTTTTAACCTTTCTGCCCCCTGCAACCCCAAAGTTACCCAAGAACACCAGGGCACGAGAGATGGGGTTAAAAAGGCCGCAGATTTTTATTATTCAAACCAATATTAATAGACCAAATAACTTCTTTAAAGTTATGTATCCATTACAATATTAACAAATCGGAATACTTGCCTCTTTTCAAAACATTTTCCAATAGCTGTACCACCATGGGGCTGTCAGTAACTACCAATCCTGGGACCCTGCCCAAGGACTTATCAATCAACTGGCGCACCATGCCGGCCACTCTACCCATGAGAATGGAGGCAAGTAGTATCAGGGCAACCAATAACCATCTAATCCTGGGGCCATGCCCAAGGACTCACCAAATAACTGGCGCACCATGCCGGCCACTCTACCCATGAGAATGGTGGCAAGTAGTAGCAGGGAAGTCAATATTAACCAACCAACCCTGGGGACCATGCCCTAGGAGTCACCATTATGGGGGTTATTCACTAAGGAGCGAATTCTCATAGCAAATCCTCTACAATTTTCCCATAATAAAGTTGCGACAATTTTAATAAAGTTGCGACTGTGACAATATTCTCATTATAAGGATCCGACTGCAACAATAGCCGCCTATTGTGACTGTCTTTATCTGGCAAATTCACACCTATACACAACAATTCAACTGTAGTGAATGAGCCCCTTCAGTCTTTACTCCTTATTCACTAAACAGCGGATTCTCATAGCAAATTCCCGACTATGTCAGTATTCCCATAATTAAGTCGCGACCGCATCAGTAGCCGTCTATTGTGTGTGACCAGCGTTAGCTGGCGAATTCGCTACGTTGTAGAGTTTGCTGAATAACCAAATATGGGGAAATTGCGGAATCATACCTTTACGAGACAATTTGGACTTTAGTCAATAACCCCCATAGTGTTTAAACTTACAATAGCCATATGTCTCTGCATGACCCACATTTGGAGCCATTTTTTGTTTTGTGGGGCCCCAGTGATTACCGATAGCGGAGTAAATGCTTGGACACTTGTGCTTTCTCTAGCCACAGTCTTTTTCTCTGTAGTTTTACACACCTGATTGGTCCTTTATTACGGCATCTGGGTCCTTCTACTTCATTAACCACGGGAACAAAATGTTATGTAAGACTTTGCACTGATAAAACTACGAATGAGAAGAAATGTAGCAGTAATTAAAAGCGCCCGACTACACAGAATAATAAAATCATTATTAATCAATCATTATTTGGGTTTTTATTCAGATATTGTTTCTGTTCATCATCTGGCCAATAATTAAAATATATTGGGCACATATAAGGGGGGAATTCACTATCTTCCGAAGTGAGGTGCATAGTGCTCGTCTCACTTCGGAAAGACTGAAATGCGCATGCTGATGTCCTGCGTGCGGACATCAGCATGCGCATTAAAGGGATTCCAGTCTCGGCGAGGCAACTCTTATGCCATCCAGTCTCTCAAGTATTATAGTTTTCTTATCTGTAAGACCCTCATCAGTTGTGCTGAACCATCCAATCCCTGAGAGGCTTACAGATAAGGAATCCATTGTAAAGGGTGAGAGCTGGTAATGAAACCATAGAGTGCAGCAGCGTTGTTGACGTAGTATAAGAACGTTACCGCAGTACAGGGAGGAGGGCAGCACAGTATGGGAAAGGGGGTGGGGATACACAAGGTGTAGGTGAAGCACTAACATTTTAAAGGGTATGAAAATTTTGGATAAAAACATTATTTATATCTGACATGTATACATATACAAACGTAGAAAGACACCTTAAACATTAAAATGTAAAAATGATTTTGGGATCAGTAGTACTTACTCTTGTTTAAACAGCCCTGCTCCCCCTCCCATTCTGTGTACAGACTCTTCCTGTGCAGTGCCAATAAGCCCCACCCCCCCTGAGTGACATCACTCACTATCCAGAGAGCCATAATTTTTCCTCCCCCTCTCCTTATCTAAAAAGCTTGTTTATAACCCTGAGCATGTGCAGATAAAACATGTCTGACTGCCTGTGTGGTCTGCTGTGGAGAGAGAAGTCGGGGAGAGGAGGGGGCGTGACTTTAACCCTACACTGCCCATACATGGAACTTGTTTATAGAGATAAAGCATTTGCAGAAAGGTATTGAGTCCTGCTGAGTTAAGAGGTGAGTCAGGAGTTTCTTAATAGTTATATTGTTTGAACAGGTAAATAGGGCTTTCTTTATAGACAGGGTTGACATACCCTTTAACTATGTTATTAATAACTGCTTAAAAGAAGTGAACAGCTTATTTTAGGAGGAGAAATATCACCCAGGCGACAGTATCCTAAATCAGCTTAAAAAAGCAGTGGAAAAGTCAATATTGACTCCTACCTACTTTGTTGGACAATCTTCTGTCCTGCTGAAAGTTACTTTACATTGCAAAATGTTCCCTGACCCGACCTCCACTACACATGGCTCTCAGCTTGGTCCAGTTTGTTACTGAATGTTCAAGACACATCAAACATTTTTAATATCTTTGCGGGTCAAGGGTCCAGTGGAAAACCACAGGGAATTGAGTCTTGGAACCATACAAAGTACAAAACAAAACAAGACGTTGCTGATTAGAAATAATTATACAAGGTATGTAAAAGGAAGAAAAATGTTCATTAATAACAGATTTCCAACTCCTGGGGCTAAGCATTTGTACCTGTAGGGGGTAAATGGAGGAAAAATGTTGGTTAATAAAGCTCTATTTTGAGAACATTGAGCAGTTGTTGGGTAGAAGGTCTAAGGTCTGTTCAGACCTCATTTTGAAGCAATTAATACAGATTTGCATCGGTTGATTATGAATTTAATTGAAAGAACTGTTGTTTAACATATCATATCCTGTAGCTGTACAATAAAGCACATAGTTTGAGCTAAATTAAAGGAGAACTTAAGAACATAACAACCCCTGACAAGGGAATATTTGTTTAGAAGCAGGAAGTTAACTGATCCTTTATGCAGCAGGATAAGGAGGGGTCTCTCTATAGAAGTTCTTTGGCATCTTCTCCTCTAGTGATCCCTGATCTTGAGTCTCCAATGAGGTATGCATACATTTTCCTAATTTGATGACGCAGGGGTTCAGCACATGTGGAAGGATTGGTGAGTTATCCCCCTGCTTCTAAACTAAAAAAAGGACATAAATTTAGTCTTTCTTTAACCTAGTTATCGGTATTGATATTAAATAATCAGTCTTGCTTTAGTCCCTCCACTACATTTCGGGATCTAACATTAATTTTTTGATGCGGGAAAAAGTGACTGGTGTGTGTCTTCAATTCATATTATTATTCTGGATTTTCCCTTCCACCCCATACCTTAAGTAAGGGCACATACAGTATGTTACAACAGACATGAACCAGGTGGGAGTTTACATATTGACAATAAATGTGGCATACTGGTGGAACACTTGGATAATTGACCCTTTATAATTGACCTTTTTTTATATGCAGAACCACCAACTTGTAGTTCATAGACATTTATGGGGATTCTTCTTTGGTTAGGCTATTAAACAGGTGAGGACCCAGGGAATGAAACTTTCCTGGCTGATGATAACATAGTAGGGCACTGGGTTTCCTTAGTGGACGTGAAACGAGCCTGTTAACAATCCTCTTTGGAAGAGCTGAGGCTTCTCAGTAAAGCCCTAGCTAAGATGGCATTGACTTTGCTAAGGGCTCCCTTTCTCAAGATTCTATCCACTAACTGCAGCAGTTGAACACCACTGGTTAAAGTCTGAGTTGTAGGAGCAGCTTTTATTTACATATCCACAGACATGAAGGCAACTTAGATTGTGGTTCCCTAAATATACACTAGCTGGAGCCATGGTAACATAACAGAATGGTCACATAGGAGGGCGTGTTATACGTGGTGTGAACAAGCCACCACAGAGATTAATCTACTGGGCTCGCCAGGTGACCTCCACAATAAAGATTTCAATTTATCACTGCTGTTTCCTGGCAGGAATCTGATTGGGCCAAGGGGAGAACTTCAGCCAACAGTTTTTGGTAGTACACCTAATATTACCACTTCCCTACACTGTTGCGCTATAAAGGAACTCAGTACCCATGTGAATCTACCCATTATCCTCCAGTGGCTTGCCAGAGCCAATGAGCAGACAGGACAAATGACGGGTTTCAGTAACATGATGTCTTTCCCTTAGGGCCTTAGTTTCAAGCATTGTAAGTGAGAGCTGGGGTTCATGTAGCCTTTATTTCAGTCTTACATTTTTGGAACTGTCCCTGCTTCTATTTCCTATTTTCACTCTCCAACACTTATCAGTCACTGGCATAGTCTCTGCGCCCTGTTGTGCTGTAGTTTCTCCTTTTTCAAGCTTCATGATGTGTCCAGTTCTCTGATTCTTGTTTGTATAACTGCTTGCCTTTATTTTCCATTTCCCACAGGTGACTGGGTCACCTGGGAGCCTTGAATCATCACCAGTGGCAACTCCCTTGCAATAAAACACCATGCCTTCTTGCTAGCGTTAGGGGTGAAGACAACCAATTTCCAGCCAGCACCAATTTTAATATGTTAAGAGGTTCCACCTTCAGAGTTAACAAGGCAACCAAAAGTATGGTTCACGTAGAGTTGAAAATCCAAGAGGAATCCATTTTATTTTTTTGGGTGAGGCTCTTTGATGGTCTTGACTATTTTTTTTATAAAATTTTAGATGCCAGAAAAAATTGCAGCAATCACAATCACCCGTCTGGCTTCATCCTTAGGTGCCCCGATTAGATAAACTATTATGAATAGCTCTTTGCATAATTAGCAGTGTTATATTAAGTAATAGGAATGTAAGCTTCTACCAAACTCAACATTAACTGTAGGTTAACATCTTGACATTCACTTTCTGCGCTACCCACCTGCCCGATATACACCTTCTTCCTCATTACTCCCTCGGGTCTCAGATTTCAGCGATTTGATATAACTGGCTGGTGCGAGAGGGGGAAGTCAGGGAATATTAAGTTTACAGTTGGCAGCTTGTTGGATTCCTAAGCCCACGGTGTATGAGTGACAGAGTCCAGCAAACAGTGAAGCAGCTGGCATGGGTGTAGGCAGGATATTTTCTGGCGTGAGCGAGTAGGTAACTGGAAAAAAACTACAGCTCGAAAACTTAATGGAAAGGGTATTACCCTTGGGATGTAGCAATTCATTACTGAAAACTAGAGGAAAATGTTATTTTTGTGATTGTTTGGAGCATGTTTATTACAGTAAAAAAAAAATTGTCAGGATCAATAATTATTTCAGGGTCCATGAATCATCCATTAATCTGAAACCCTATACTTTATCAACCCTCTAAACCGCTTCAATTACACTTATACTCCACACACCTTCAGCCATTTAAACCATTTTCAATATACTATAACTATGTATGCCCTACACTCTCAAAACTACCCCATTATACTGAACCCCTGTACGTCCTCAAAGGTACCTCCATCATACTGAACCCCTGTGTGTCCTCAAAGGTACCTCCATCATACTGAACCCCTGTATGTCCTCAAATGTTCCTCCATCATACTGAACCCCTGTACATCCTCAAATGTACCTCCATCATACTGAACCCCTGTATGTCCTCAAATGTACCTCCATCATACTGAACCCCTGTATGTCCTCAAATGTACCTCCATCATACTGAACCCCTGTATGTCCTCAAATGTACCTCCATCATACTGAACCCCTGTATGTCCTCAAATGTACCTCCATCATACTGAACCCCTGTATGTCCTCAAATGTTTCTCCATCATACTGAACCCCTGCATGTCCTCAAATGTTTCTCCATCATACTGAACCCCTGTGTGTCCTCAAATGTACCTCCATCATACTGAACCCCTGTATGTCCTCAAATATACCTCCATCATACTGAACCCCTGTATGTCCTCAAATGTACCTCCATCATACTGAACCCCTGTATGTCCTCAAATGTACCTCCATCATACTGAACCCCTGTATGTCCTCAAATGTACCTCCATCATGCTGAACACCTGAATACCCTCAGCCCCTAAACTCACCTGCATCATACTGAAACCCCGTACACCCTCCAATGCAACTCCATCATACTGAAACCCTGTATATCCTCAGCCCTCAAAAGCACCTCCATCATACTTAAATCCTATACACCCTCATCCCTCAAACGCACCTCCATCATAATGAAACCCTGTACACCCCCAGCAATGAAAAGGACTTCCATCATACTGAAACCCTGTACATTCTACACCCTGGAAAAGCACCTCCAGTACACCAAGACCTGCAATTTGAGAGTTGTTCTGACTCATTTAATCCTTGTCAAAGTTGCTCAGATCCTTAGACTTGCCCATTTTTTCTGCTTCCACCACATCATCTTCTAGAGCTGATTATTCATGTGCTGCCTAATATATTCCACCCCTTGGCAGGTGCCATTGTGACGAGAGAGTCAAAGAGTCACTTAACCAGCTTGTTAATGGCCAATAAAGTGTACATCTTCAAAGAATCTACTCATACTTATGGTGTAAATATAAACCAACGGCACAGATGCAAAATTTGCCTCATTTGTTAAACATAAACTTGTGTTTACGGGCTAAATTCCTCACGAATGACAAGTCACCAACCTGCGGAGCTTTTATGTAAATGGCGGGGGCTAACTTTGTACATGATTGAAGAGTGTTAATAATAGGATTTGTGTGTCAATGGCAGTGACATTGTCAGTCCAGGCTACATCCCAGGGAGATGTGCAAGCATACATTTGCACTTCTTCCCAGAAGGGAAACAAAGTTGATTGTGTCTTCAAAGCTTTTATTGTAATGCATTCATACTATTTATACAGCTGCACAGAAGCTGTGGGGAACTCATTGCAAGGCAGCAATATCAGAAAGGTCCTACGGCCATTTATGAGAAAGTGGGAAGAAAAATGAAAAGAAGTTCAAATCAGAGGAGATAATAAGTTTTGGCAGGAGAGTCATTCATTATAAGATACTATCACCTGCTGTACTAACATCACTCAGATAAAGCTGTTATAGTATATCAGGGGTAGCAGAGTGTAACACCACGTTCATCATAGATATAAGCAGAGACAAGTAGAGTGTAGCACCGCGTTAGCCATAGATATAAACAG
>WMED01007055.1:0-16151 GCA_019650415.1 Pipa parva
TCAGAGGGTAGGGCTTGTAGGGGGCAGCACAGTGTGATGGTGCTCTGATAATCTTGAAGACAGGGAGAGCTGGGCAGGCAGGGAGAGCTGACCAATCCAAGCAGGATTTGCCTTTGAAGAGGGGTAGTCTTATACAATGAGTATATCCCAAACTCTATACAGTATTTTAACTGGAAAAGTTATGGGTCGTCTTATACGCCGGCAAATATGGTACATAAAAACAGAGAACAGCTTGGTGTTTTGTGATGTCCAACAATGTATCTTGTTACATTTTATTTTTTCTACATATTTCTTGTTTCGACGTTAATACAGGGGTAATTTCCTCATACTAATCTCTCTAACTGAAACGTATTGTTTCCTGTCGTTCATTGCAGTTATGTGGAGTTTAATCTAGTGTATGACCGAGGTACAAAGTTTGGCCTTGCTACACCGGGATCCAGAATTGAAAGTATTCTGATGTCACTGCCACTCACTGCAAGGTAGAGTAGACCTTTTTAACGACTGTATTTCCTAACTTACTTCAGTTTCTTTCTACACCTCCTTAACAAAGTCATTGTTGCGAAACAGTGCAGAGGTTTTTCCATATTATATTACATACCTGTGTGCTTGTTCGTGTGTGTGTGTTAAAATATGTGCTAGTCCATAAACACTATTGGAGTATCGACACTATTACTGCACATGTGTTAGTCGTGAGTCTTGGGGGGGAATTCATCATTGAGCGAAGTGAGCTCCGAATCCTTCAGCTCACTTCGCCCATGGTGTTATGCGTTTACTGATGTCCTGCACGCGGACATCAGCAAGCGCTTTAAAGGGATTCCAGTCTCGGCGAGAGCAAAAGAGTTGCCTCGCCGAGACTGGAATCCCTTTAAAGCGCTCACTGATATCCGCGTGCAGGACATCAGCGAGTGCATAACATCATGTGCGAAGTGAGGCGAAGGATCCGGACCTCACTTCGCACTATCGTGAATTCCCTCCTTATTCCCAAGTGGATAAATGCAGTAATCCAGCCCGAAGGCTAATGCTACACTGCATGTTGCTGTGTGTCGTTTTGTGTGTGCAACAAAACACTTATATTCACTCCCCTCCTCATAGACGCACATTATAACAAGGCTTTACTGCTTAAAAATAGAGACGCAGGCATTTTTTCCTGTTTAACCAACTGTGGACCTATTTTTGTGCATGTACAAGGTAAATACACAGAAGGTGGAGAATTCGTTTTGCGACACAAATAAAATGTGTAGTTAAGCCATATCTATATGGATCACTACAATAATTTATTCCATCAGTCAGCCTTATGTATTCACACGAGCCCTGGTTTTAGACTATAAATCAGACCTGAGCATTGTACAGCCCATGGGCCATATCCGGCCCTCCTATCTCTGACCGGCCAGTGGGGGGGTGTGGCCAGTTGCCATAGGTGCTGTCAAGTATATTATTCTGGCCCTCTAACATCATTCCAGTTTCTCATGTGGCCCCATGGGAAAATTAATTTACCACCCCTGCTCTAAATGATCCCAGTTTCCCCAAATCCCAATAAGTCTGACATCTGGATTGAGCTGGTTCTTCGGATGGTAGTTCAAATCCAACAAACTGAATGATGGTTTAAAAAAAAAAATAAGTTGCACTTCACTGTAGTTCTTGAAAATTGCAGACAGCTGGAGTAACTGTTTCCTGTGTGTATTGCCCCATAGGAAGTCATGTAAATAAAACAGCCCCTTTTTTTTAACATTTTATTTATTATTGACCAAGATGCAGGACAATGACTCAGTCCTTTATGTAGTGACATAGACTCTTGAACTATAGAGTTTTTCTGTCTGGTGGTCCAAGCACTTCTATATTTATTGCCATGCTCGAGACCTGCTAATTCCTGGGGAATTAAGTTGAATGTATGCCTTTGGAAACTGTCTTTACATATATAAATATGATGTACAAATGTTTGTCTGTTGTAGCTGGTTAATAATATTTTGGTTTATTTAGGTGGGAGTACATGCATAATCCTTCAGGCGATACTAAAGAAGGTGAAATTCTGAAAATCCTGCGTCAGCCAAAGGACTGGGTTCACTGATTGTTTAAATTGTCAAGCCAAACTGTAGGATTCTGGGTTATCTGCTGAAATGTCACATGGTTAGCCCTATTAGCCAATGATAACGTGCCTTGTCTTTTTTTATACTTGCTGCTGCTGGGCATAATGCCATACAAACCCCTGAATATGTTTACTTTTTTTAATTTGTCCATGTTCCATTAGGATGTAATTTTAGGATTTGTTGCCTTCTGATTGTAAGTATTTGATATGCTGCACTTCTACATGACCAATAGAGATCTGTAAAATTTCCCAACAATGTGACAGTGCTGGCTGGGAAGAACTCTGTAAAAATGAATGCACTAGTACATCTTGTGTGTAATTAGCTATTACCCCTATGTTTACTATACTAATTATGTTAGAGGGTTGATTTTGATTGTTCCACTACAGGGAAGCATTAAGCCATATATATGCACAATAAATCATTTGCTGAGGTTCATGTTTATATAACCCCCAAATTGTGATATTTCTATTGATCTGAAAAAAAGAAAAAAATGAAATTAAAATATGTTAAGGCTAAATACAGTTAAATGCCACATGCTTTTACATATCTTTTCCCCCCAAAGCTGACTGACCTCTTTCTCTTTTATACAATTTAAATCTCTACTTATTTGCTCTTAAGATAGCTTTACATGGACTAATTTGACTACTGGCAGTCATTTTGTGGGTAAAACAGTACCTGTACCAATAAATAATTGTATCCAAAGAGCGCTTTATCGGTCAGTGTGGTAAATCTGGTGACAGCATCCCTCTGTATGTCTACAATCATCAGCAGGCCACATACTGCCACGTGAGGGGAAATAGTTACCGGTTGGTCTTTTATGCATATGTATAACCTGATTTGTATAACTTGCCAATTTCCTCTGCTTTTCACAGAGTTGCAATCCTCTTCACTTTACAGTTCAAGAGCAAGCGCAGTAGCAGTTCTACATCAGAATTCTACTACTGCTCTTGCTCAATTTGCCAAAATTAAGAATCACTCCTAGTAAAAATGAGCTGTAGTTCTGACTATGAATGAAAGTGTTTCCAGCCATTTCAAAATTGTAGAACACTAGTGTCATATGCCTGCTCTGGTCCTCTTTATATACTTGACTAAATTTAATAGTAATTATATTTTTTAGGTAAAACAGTCATTCTTATCCATGCAATTATCGTGTTAAATACATTTTAATACTAAATTTCAGAATAGAATGTGTTGCCTAAGTTACTAAGCAGCACTGGACTCTAAGCTGTTTTAAGATGCTTTTTTCTCCAGTTTCTCAGTCTCTCAGAGCTGCCTTGCAGAGCTTTGTGAAGAAATTAATTTGTTTCTAAATGGGGGAGCATGCTCAGTTAGTGAACTAAGCCCCTGACTAAGGCAAGAGAAGCTAAGATTAGCTGAAAACAGTTACAATTGTTATAAAAAAATTGGTAAACATAAACCAGCACAATCCAGCAGTATGTTTTGCCTCTCACTCATACTTTAGGCTATTGGTGGATCCGTGGCATTTTTGTTCCTGCTTTCCTTTATTCTCTGGAATTGGTGGGGTGTTTTTTTGATGTTCTTTAAGTGGACTTCAGAATTCAACTGTAAACCATGGAATGCAAATCTTTTTTTCATCTGTGAAGCTTCTAAGAGGGTTTTATACTTTTCTATATTTATTTTGTATCTGCATTGTACTTAAAAAATCAATCTGACAATAAAAAAAATGCAAATGCAGTTTGTGTTCTTCAGTGCCAACACATATCGGGCACTTACACTGATGATCTCAGCGTGGTACAGTGGCATAAGAATAGTAATATTTATGAGTGGACTATATGACAACCAGTCAAAAACTGTGTGGGAGGACATGCCAGGGTTTATTAACATTATAGTGAGGATCCGATATGGTGGCTGTCACAGGTAGAGAGTGGACCCTCTGTACTACTTTGGGGTTTGGCTTAGGTACGCTGCGAGGCACGGAGTCTAAGAGGCCCCTGGTCTTCGCCTTTAACATCCGCAAGGAGGTACTGGTCTTAGCTATGAGGAACCCCCAGGTCACGACCCCCGAGCGTACCCCCTTTGGGTAGTTGCTAGTGCTGGAACGAGGACTGTAACAGGAAACAGGATACCAGGCTTGGAAACAGCGGAACAGAAACAGGTACTATCACTTTAATAAACTAATATGAAGCACCAGGGAGCAGACACCTTAACAATACTGTAATGCTGGAACAGAGAGCAGGCTAATGCAGGCACACAGGAACAGGGTAGTGCAAGCACAAGGAACATTTAGGAGACCTATCTAGCTGGAAGCTTAGGCACCGAGTGCCCAAGCTGTCCAGCTTTTAAATCTCCCGCTGTGTCTCAGTGCAGCGGGAGCACTCCCGACACGTACATGTCATGGGAGCATGCCGGCAGCGTGCGCGCTGCCGGCAGTCTTTAAAATCCTGACAGCCGCGGCTTGTGCGCCTAAGAACAATGCGCCCAAGCCGTCCTGTCAGGTAAGGAATGGTGGCAATGCCGACCGTGACAGTGGCAATGAGATACTACCCTGTTTCCCTGAAAATAAGACCTAGTGCAATTTTTTCCAAGCTTAGAAATATAAGGCCTTCCCTGAAAATAAGACCTAGCTGCAGTAAAGTATGAGAAATACTGTATGCCGTACCAGTACCGTGTACCAAAAATAATACATCCACTGAAAATAAGACCTAGTGCGTCTTTAGGAGCAACAATGAATATAAGACTCTGGGGGGATTCACCATTGTGCGAAGTGAGCTCCGAATCCTTCTGCTCACTTCGCACAGACTGATGTGCGCTTGCTGATGTCCTGCACGCGGACATCAGCGAACGCTTTAAAGGGATTCCAGTCTTGGCGAGACCAAAAGAGTCGCCTCGCCAATACTGGAATCCCTTTAAAGCACTTGCTGATGTCCGCGTGCAGGACATCAGCGAGCGCATATCAGTCTGTGCGAAGTGAGCCGAAGGATTCGGAGCTCACTTCGCGCAATGGTGAATTACCCCCTCTGTCTTATTTTTGGGAAAACACGGTAGCACCAGCAGTTTAATAATATAGCACTACAGCGCATAAGTACTGATTTGCTGTTTCATAATATACTGGTTAAGGGTAGAAGACCCTTTAATTTCATCATATCAGTTATGGTTAGGATACATTAGTTCTTCTTTACCATACAATCTACAGTCAAGATATGTAACTGTCTCACTCAGAATTAAAGAGTAATTCTTTTACAAAATGAAAAGTCATATGAGGTTATGAAGGGACATCACCAGCACAAGTTTCCTCCTCCTTGTCAAGTGGGATAGCACTAGTTCACCCAGTTATTGTCTTTCCTTCTCTCCCTGCTCCTCTCACTACTCTTCATAGCTGTCCTTGGTGTTGTTTTTAGAAGCGCTCTCTCCTAATCATTATTAAAGGAGACACTTTCTTTCTTTATTATTTCTGCTTCTTTCACAGTTCCACTTTGTTTCGATGTACCTGCACATGCATAAAATTCACAGCTCGATGAAAGTTTTTAAACAAAAATGATTTATTATTACAGTATCAAAAAAAAAAAAATCCCTACTTATAGATTAAAAAGGCTAAAAGCAATCAAGGAACTTGATGGATGGAATTAAGTATCTAATATATATACGGCAAAAATCATTTATTTTAGAGTAACAAATAGACTTGCAAATAACTGTTGGTGACTAAACTGTTCCTTTAATAGGCTTTGATGGGAAATCCGATCCGGTTGATATTAAAAGGTCAGAGGTGTTCCAGCGATCTGGGCTTTAGTAAGTATGTTCTGTAAACAAAGAATATATAAACCCCTAGACAAGAGCTCCAGCTATAACCCATTGGTATTTCTATCTTGCTATTTTTATTCATCTTTTCTAAAATTCTATAAAAATTAATATCTTCAGAACTTCAGCTCTTGCTGAACCCCCAGAACCCACCTGTGACTAATAAAATACATTTATAAAGTACAGAGTAAAGTATATAGATTTGTGTGTAATCGTTAGTAGTTATGGAGGGTGAATCATAGGAGGTGCCATATCCAGCACTGCCTTTTCTGTTATCTAATTATTTGTCTATACAAATAACAAATGGTTTCCGTCACAGTGGCTACATTGTAGCTAAGCAGGAAAATAGTATTCATTGTTTCCTACTGTATAAATCACACAAGCTAGTTTGTTTTGCAAGATAGACAATAATAGGCCTAATTTCAATTGGCTCAGCTACTAAGTAGTGCGGCCCTGGTCTTATTATACCTATCTTTACTTGGACAACTAACTAGATAAAGAGGTAATATGACACAGTTTTACCATTGTTTAAAATGATGCAGTTTCAAGGGAACATATAAGAAAAACACTTTTCTTTTCATGTTTTGAAATGTTCACTATTTAGTATTTTTCTTCTTCTTCCAGAGACTGCATTCAGCAAACCATTAATTAAGTTTGGGTGGGCCAGTTAAATAACTCAGCTGATAATGACAGACATTTACTAATTGATCCACTTTAGGATTCACTGCACTAAAGAAAAACTATAGCTGAGAACCACTGTCTCCGATTATCTCTGATTATCTTCTTTGGCGGGTTTATTCCCTACTATTCTAAAAACATATACAGACAGTGTTCCTCTTGTGCCTTACCTTACTTTCCACTGGACCTCACAGAATGAGAATCACAGATTAGAATAATTTAACCAAATTAGCACTGTGGCATAAAGTTTGTTTTTCCAGTTAATGCAGAGCTGTTACAAAATACCATCCTACAAGGAAATGCAGTAAGACCTTACAAGACTCATTCTAAATATATTGCAGGAGCAATGCCCACCGAGGTCCAACGAAACCCTAAATGCAATGCAGAAAACCTTGCTCATATTACTGAAATCCCCTAAAACTTTGTTCTTTTCTTAATATATACACTATACATATACAAATTACTTTTTCTAAAGTTTCTATCAGCGTTATCTACAAGCTCATTTAACACACTCCGCTAATGCTGGAGTGCACAGACCAGTCACTTGTAAGGTCAGGGACATACTTGCTGTTTTTTAGCTGGGCAGGAAAAAATAGAATCCATTGTTTTCTATGGGATAAACCTCATTGACCATCTTGTTTTGTACCATAGACGATAATGAGCCTAATTAAAAACTGCTCAGCTACAAAACTGACAGTGTGGTTCTGTCTTTTAATGGAGAAGTTCAAAATAAATTACTTTCATAAACATTCCTTACCCAAAAGGTAATGACTAGTATTTGTCTATCCAACTCATTTAACTTGCAATCATTAAGCTTAATGAGACAATAGTGAGCGTAAAAATAGCAGTTATCTATCCATGTCACGCAGTAATTCTGTGCTGTTCCAATGAACCTCATATCTCACCCACTGAACTACTGTTCTTATATATATAATAGCTTGCCATAGTTGCTGAGAATTGTGGGTCAGCAACAGATTAGGAACCCCCATATGGCTTTCACTAAAATACTTAGAAATTAGAAGATATTTGCTCTAGCATTCATTATAATTATTTTGTGTTACACATACAGAAACAGGTTTAGTGGAAAAAAAACCAGAACAGTAAGATCTCTAGGCTGAGATTAAATCCCACGATCTCTACAAAATAAGGGCAGATTTCATTGTATATTGAAAGTTGGATTTTTTTAATGGTGTGTGTTGGATTAAGGAGATTAAATGTTGAGCTCACTGTATTTCTTGCTGATGTTGGCGTGAGAGAATGCATTTTTGTGGTGAAGACACTTTGTGCTAAGAGATCGTAGATTCACTGAAGAACCAAGGACAAAGATGACCCACTTTTACTTCAAATGATACTGAGTGGGAGGCATTTACTACATTTTTCTGAGAGAATGCATCTTTGTGGATTTTGGAACCCAGAATGTTAATATTGGAATGGTGCTTGACTTCTTATGCTGCAAAGTCACACAGTAACATGGACTTGGAATGTAAGCTCCTTAAGGTACCAAGGAAGTGACATTTCCTTCAAATATTGGAAGATATGGTTCTCATTATTAAACTGCTTATGATTACCAGTTTGTGGCCAGGAGCTGTGGTCAGTAGGTTCCATTCTCAGAGGCATAAGTCTATTAATTATCACCAACATCATCATCAACTTAATCATCAGGGAGAAGGACAAATCCAACCAGCTCCAATGAGAGACAATCAGAAAATTTTAAGGTAAGAACATCAAAAACATCTGAACTGGTATTTCTGGCAACAGTAACAATGAGTGAGTTTATGGGGCATAACTCACAACTTTTCCAATCGTTGTGCATATTCGTGATATCTACATCCATTCATTTGCTGATTCACAAATTTCACAAACACTGAAATGAAAATGTTCTTACATGTTCCTAAAAACAGCGAATAATGTTTATTTAAAGCAATAGTTCTGGAATATTTTCCTAGTCAGTATAAAAATGACTGCTCCTGGTTTCTGGAACACAGTTTACATTGTGTGAGATTTTTCAGTAAATTGATATGTGTAGACACCTGTGAATTTTCTCAACTTCATTTAACTTTAAAAGGGAAGATGAAACACAATAACAAGCAACACAGTAACAAGCAACACATACGTCCAATGAATTGCTACAGTCACCGATGGCAGTTTAAAGCATCCCATAAACTATAATAAATAAAGAAATTTGCTTATGACACACAAGTCTGCAGTAAACTGTGAGGCTAGCCTGTTACAGAGATATTATGAATGATGTAAAGCAAGACAGAACTGCTGTGATGACAATAATAAAGATGTTCTCATTTTAATCTACTGCACTAAACAGTATGCGTTAAAGACACAAAACACGTGTTTTTGTACATATGATTAAAAAACTTGTGCTGGCATACAAAACCGTCATCAATCTCTAACCTAAAAGCACATAAATGTGTGTCCAGGGGCCATATAATAATTCTGATATGTAACAGGTGATAATCTGAAACATTAGGTTTCAAGAAAAGTAATTTACCAGCATATGATGGCTCAGTATATATATATATATACACACACACACACATATACACACATATACAAATTTTACATTGTTTATATAAAGTGAGATATTTAGTTGTTTAGCTTCAAAAATTGGGCTTTCAGGAACACTTTCTGTATATGCATTATCTAAAGCTCCATAAAATACAATGAGACTCGGTGGGGTCTGTTTAAAAATATGACTGGTATCAGTAAAAATAAAAACAGACAAATTAATACAATTCATGAATTCAACTTCAATGATAACATTTTTCCAAGTGCTACGTTTCAGTGACTGACGTGCTAATCTAAATGATAAATGAATGTTTTTATTGGTCCTTTAAGCATACTACTCAAAAGCAATAGTATCCATACCTGGTTACATACATACATGAATACTGCAATAAATAACTTTTTTTCCCCAGTAAAACACCAGGGGGGGATTATTCACTAAAGTCCGAATTGTTGCGAATTCGCCAGATAAAGACATTCGCAATAGGCTGCTACTGTCACAGTCGCGTCTTTATAATGAGAATATTGTCACAGTCGCGACTTTATTATGGAGAAATTGTCATGACTTTAATATGGGAAAATTGTAGCGGATTTACTATGGGAATCCGCTGTTTGTGAATTCGACAGTCGAATTCGCACCTTAGTGAATAACCCCCCTGCAGGTGTCAAAACAGTTAGTGGTCACCAGTGGTGGTGCCAATAAGTTAAAAGGGGCTTGCAACTATAGTCAACAAAATGTTAATTTACGGATATTGCCAGTATATTGTCAATAATGTAGAAAACATATGATGTCATTGTCTCCTCTACACAGATCCATGTAAAAATGACATAATTTGCCTGTCAACTATCTGAAAACATTATGGGACTGACTTTGCTACACAATGGGCCAATTGATGAAAATGATTACAAATTCATTTAGGGATGAGAATTCACACTTTGATGAATGACCCCTTTTACAAGGCCAAACGTTATCATCTTTAGAAGAGCTGTGATGTATTTCTTTATATTCATACGTATAGTCATATAATCATGAAGAAATGCCCAGAATGTAGCTAATCTGGAGCACTCCATTAAATAAAGATACATAAGTCCCCTAAGGTGTTCCCCTGATGATTATGGGCTACAAGGGCTTATTAAAGTGCACCTGTCACCTCAAATCTATAAAACTAATTCAGGTTTTATTAATGAAATAAACATTTTGAAAATATTGTGGGGATTATTCACTAAGGTGCGAATTCGACTGTCAAATTTGCAAACAGCGGATTCCCATAGCAAATCCGCAACAATTTCCCCATTGTAGTCGTAACAATTTTTTAATGTTAAGATTGCGAAAATTTTCCCATAATAAAGTCGTGACTGCGACAATATTTTCATCATAAAGACGTGACTGCGACAGTAGCAGCCTATTGCGACTCTCTTTATCTGGCGAATTTACACTTATACGCAACAATTTAGACTTTAGTGAATAATCCCCTGTATATTTTGTTATATATTGTTTTTGGTCAAGGAATCTCAGCAAATAAGAGGCAAATGGAGTAATTCAGCAAAGGAGCGAACTCACCTTGCGATGCTTCAATTCACCTCGCAAAAATGGTTACGCGCTGACTTCTCTCCTACACGTGCATATCAGCGAATGCTTTAAAGGTATTCCAGTCACCTCGTGACAACTCGAGTTGCCTCACGAGACTGGAATACCTTTAAAGCGTTCGCTGATGTGCGCGTTTAGGAGAGAAGCCAGCACGTAACCATTTTTGTGAGGTGAATTGAAGCATCGCAAGGTGAGTTCGCTCCTTGCTGAATTACCCGAATTATGTCTATTAAATCAAGAAATTAATTCATTAAAAATATGTAATCCTATTGTCTGCTACATGATTGCATTTTTAATACATTTTCTTTTTAACTGACTCCATTGCCATAGAAATGTCAAAATAATTTACAATATCTTTACACTATAGAGTTGTTGCCCTCATATGCTACAAAAGACAGATCGTGCTTGCAAAAGTTGGAATTGGAGCTGTATAAAGAATCCTTGGTTCATATAATATTAACCTACAATTCTCCTTCGACCCAGAGAAGAACCCTGCCCCCTCCTCTGGAAACCTATTTGTCAGTGTTCTCTTTCAAAGAAGATTTTCAAGCATTAAGCAAAAGTACATGAATGAGAGATTATTTTGCTTGATGCATTTATTCAATAAACAAAGAACCACTGTTTCCCTGGAAATATGAATCCACTGTACATTTTCAGGGCTGAAAAATAAGGTTATTTTCTATCATTATAATTGTAAGGAAAATTTAACATGATGGCCCTCCTGGTAGCATCAATCTACTATGGAGCTTGTTCCTCCAAAGCACTGGTAAACTTCCTCTAACCGTTTATATGGCTATCTACATCTAAGGTATGAATTGTCCATGAACATTTACTGTATGGGCCAGCACTTTTGCATTTACAGTACGGTGTTGATAAAAGGCACCAGGCATTCATAAACTAACAAATAGTAGGCAGATGCCTAGGTAAATGTTATGCATTAAGATAATAAATGCAGTGCAACAGTAATAATATACACTAATCTATGTACATGCCATGGTCACCCAGTCTTTTTTTCCCAGAAATGGAAAATACCACTGTACCTGCTTAGAAGGAGGGTATGGGGTCCCTAAGAACCCCTTCAGTTTTGTGTATGCTAGAAAACTGGTTTGTTGCTAGTAAATGGATGATTGTCTTTTAACTAGATTGTTGCTGGTCCTTGGTTTTGCCATCAGTACTGTTGACTTAATTTTAACTACAGTTGATGCTTAAACTGGAAGGCCTATTGGGATTGATGAAAGAGCTCTGATGTGGCCTCAGCTGACTGTTCATTCAAAAGTGATTATAAAGATTGCGACCAAGTGTCAACATGAACTAGGGATATGGTAACCTACTGTAGGAAGGAATGTATTATTCATAGAAAGAATTAGTGGGACATTGTGAAAATGATGTCACTACACTTCACTGGTGAAATTCGCATCACAACACATGACTCCGCATCCTATTACAGCAGCATACAATCAACCGTGTCCAACGTGATTTGCTTCTTCACTGTAGGAATTCAGCGCTTAGTGAATAAAGTATAGCGAAATCAGAACATAGTGACCCAAAGTGACATGAATTTACTTGTTCTCACAGACTCCACCAGATGTAGTCATCTTTGCTTTTCCACTCTGATTATAATATTACCTTCTTTCAGTCCCTTCTCTACTAGCCAGGTTTCTTTTTGTTATAAAGTTTGAATTAACCTGGAAGCCATACTACACATACACAAATACCAGTGCCATGGAACTTAATATTTTATGCTGTTACATCTATGAGAAACAAGGTTTTTAATGAAGAACCTCCTATCTAATTTGCCTTGTAAAAGAGGTGAAAGAGGAGTGGGTACTTATTCTTACATAGGATAATTAATTTAATTTATTTTCCCTGGCTCAATGACAGGTCTGGCACAAGAAAATGTAAAAATATGGGGTCTTCCCAAATAAGGCAGATGTCTGGAAACCATGCTCATTCATTGCTACATAGTTACATAGTACATAGTTTATAAGGTTGAAAAAAGTCCATCCAGTTCAGTCTATTTACCTGCAATATTGATCCAATGGAAGTCAAAAAATCCATAAGACAAGAGCCAATTATCCTCATATTAGGGAAAAAATTCCTTCCCGACTTCCAATATGGCAATCAGAGTAATTTCTTGGATCAAGATCCCACCTTCAGTTATCTATTACCCATACCTTGTAATGTTCTTACACTGAAGGATCAGAACAAATTCCCTGGATCAAGATTCCACCTCCAGTTATCTAGTACCCATGACTTATAATGTTCTTACACTGAAGGATCAGAATAATTCCCTGGATCAAGATCCCACCTTAAGTTATCCAGTGCCCATAACTTGTAATGTTCTTACACTGAAGGATCAGAATAATTCCCTGGATCAAGGTCCCACCTTCAGTTATCCAGTACCCATAACTTGTAATGTTCTTACACTGAAGGATCAGAATAATTCCCTGGATCAAGATCCCACCTCCAGTTATCTAGTACCCATAACTTGTAATGTACTTACACTGAAGGAAAGCATCCAAACCAGTTTTGATCTCTTTTATGGAATCAACCATGACAACGTCTTCATGCAGAGAGTTCCATAACCTCACTGTTCTTACAGTAAAAAAACCCTCTTCTGGTGTAGAAACTTGTTTTTCCTCTATATGTGGAGAATGCCTCCTTGTTATACTTATAGTTCTTGGTATAAATAGATTGTGGGAGAGATCTCTGTAGTAACTCTTAATATATTTATACATGGTTATTAGGAAATCCCTTAAAGTGCACCTATTACCTCAAAACTAATACTAATTTAGGTTATACTAATGAAATAAAGGTTTTTGTAAATATATGTGTATTTTAAAAAATGTACCTTTAAACAGCATTTCTCTCTCTCATCTTCCCTGTCAGCCTGACTTTTCTTTCCCAAGTGTCGGGTGGGCAGGGCTAAATAATCATTGATATTATAACTCTTCCATTCAGATCCCTTAAAGTGCACCCGTCAGCTCAGGATTATTACATATTTTATTAAAGTATGTGACTTTATAATGTAAATCAAGTACGGTAATTAGGAACCAAAAAAAGTTTGCATATTGAAAATACACTTACTTCAATCTCAGCCTGATTAGAAAATATAGAAGCTGCCATTTTCTGTCTGAACTGCCACCCAAACATACAGAAACGCCCCCTATCAAGCAGGCTCTCCTACCCTGTCTCCAAATCTCATGTGCACGTACACTAGCATTATCAGGTTACACAACATCATCCACTACACTGTACACCATCTCCCACTGTGCATTCCCACACTGTGCATCCTCACACTCTGTGCATCCCCCACATTGTGCATCCCCCCCACTGTGCTTCCCCCCCCCCTACTGTGCATCCCCCTCTACTGTGCATCCCCCTCCACTGTGCATCCCCTCCTCACTGTACATCCCCCCCCACTTTTTTGACTGGGCAGGCTTAAAGCATATGTGCTTTGAGTCTCCCCAGCCAGTAACAGTGACAGCTTTCCCTGTAACTGACTCGGGAAGCTGTCATCATAACTGGCTGGGGAGACTCAAGGCGCATATACTTTGAGCTACCGAGCCTAGAGGTACGAACGGTCACAATGTTTCATCATATCCCAGCATTTCAGTAATAAGGATTTTGTATCATTTTGCAGCAAAACGAGGAGAGTTGATAGTACCAAAGTTCGCCCAGTAAAATCAGAACAGCTTCTGCGCATAGACGAGCATGATTTTGCAATGAGACCAGGATTTGGAGGTACGAAAAGCAAACATTATCACACTGTACAGTATATATATATATTTTTAATTCAACAGTAAACCCAATATAACAGTAAAATAGAGCAGCTGCATGAGTTATGATGTCATTAGGGCAGCATGTCATCTGGCAACATAAACTGTGAAAGTTATAGACAGTCTGCACTTTACAGTAATGCATTATAATACACAGTAATACTATAATTTAAATATAACTTGATGTCTTTTAAAACCATTTAAACAGCTACATTATGGCATCAGAGAATGATACTACCCTTAGTGATTAGAATATCTATAAAATATTTCAGCCCATAGTATACTGTACATTTTATAGTAAATTATACAGACACACAAGTGTTCCCATAGAGGGTCTGTGATATCACAGTACACAATGCCATGATTATGCTTCAGATTCAGAAGCTTAATGTAAAATTATATACAGTAGAGCAATTTCAGCAGAGATATATAAAAGGTAAGCTAAATGCATTACAGTATTTACTACTGCCCCTAAGTTTGAGTCACTTATTCTATTTTTCCTACTGCACCCATTCAGTAAGTAAATATTTTACAAGGCATCATGAAATGTGTAGTCTTTCTGCACAGGTTAGAGGAAAACAATTTGAACTAGGTATTGCAGCAGTATGAATGATTTTATGACAAGTGCATGAATAATAATAATCTAGCTGCCTTGTGTAAATTAACAACCATGGTATTTGTAGACATTTTATCAATGCATGCTCTAAAAGATTATAAAATTACAATCACCTAGGTCTTCTATCTGCAACTGATTCTGTACTGTGCTAAAATACATTGCATTGTATATTGAGAAATATAGCCATCAAAGGCGTGCTGTTTCTGAAAATGAAACTACAGAATAGAATATTAAATGAAACAATGGCCCCAACAACTATGCAGATTACAACAGCATCGGACTGGCCCACCGAGATATTGGGAAAATTCCTGGTGAGTCCAAGGCCCTGACCGTGTCCCATTCCACAGGCCATGGGGTCTAGCGGGTCTACCCAGCAGGCCATCCTGACATCCTCTGTTGCCAATCACATCACATGACACCATACATCACATGATGGGGCAGGGCCTCCAGTCTGACGCTGCATTACAATATATGTTCTTTTGTGATTTTTAGGTTCAGCCATTCCTGTTGGCATTGATGTACAGATAGAAAGCATAGACAGTATTTCAGAGGTGGATATGGTAAGTAGATGAAAAATAATGTCCATTATGGTTGCAATAAACCTTTTAGGCCAGGGCAACTCAGTAAGTGAACAGAATGGTTCATATCTTTCAATCTAAGGGACTTATTCATCAAAGTGAAAATTTGATAGTTAAATTGAATTCTCATTACTTTGGGTTGCTACGCTCTGATTTTTAACTCTTTATTCACTAAACAACGGATTCCCATTGCAAAGTCACAACTGCGTCAGTTGCCAGCTCTTGCATAGTGAGGCAACTCAGTCAGACAGTAGGTGCCTGGCCATCAGCCCCCTTATTCACCACTTCAGTCTGGCAAAGTAAAACAATACCCCTTGTTGGATATGCTACTGCAACAAACTCTGTCGCTTGACGAATTACCAGTGCATATGTGCGTAAAGTGGTGGTGAGTGCTCCATAAGCCCGCGACTGTCGTCACCTTATGAAATAGTCTTAGCTCTGCCACATTGCAGAGTTTGCTGAATACCTGTGCTTTTAATTTTTAATGCTGAAATGCATTAAAGGGGCACTGTAGTGCTGATATAACTGCACACATACATATAAAACTCCTTTATA
>WMED01007056.1:0-17937 GCA_019650415.1 Pipa parva
ACTCCGAAGTGAGGCGAACAGTACGCAGCTCACTTCGGAGCTTAGTGAATTACCCCTTAATGCTTCAAATCACCTGCTTGACTTCACCACATCAGAGTGGCTGATTGGGGGATTGATGGCAGGGCTGTGGTGTGGTGTAAGGCATCTATTTTTTAAAAAGTGAAAATGGTGACTGTGACTAAAGTAGTCTACTGCTTAACATGAACTAGGGACAAGGTGACATTGAAACAAATCTATTATTCACTTTTATACAGTCAGTGGGATGTGGTGAGGATGACATTACCTCACTTCACTGGGGGAATTCACAGCACTCCACATGACTTCACCACACTATGCATGCCACTGTGTCCATAGAAGTCTGCCTGTTCGACAAATCTGTTTACAGCTTCATCAGTAAGGAGAAGCAAATTCATGACTATTTTGGTGATGCAACTTGAATTGTAGTGAAGTGAATTCATCCTTTAGTCAATAAGGCCCTCAGTTATAATAGGGAGGGGAGGCAAAATGATCAGTGTGTTCTAATACTACTGGAGGAGCAGGATGCATGAATAACTCAGGGCAGAGCCCTAAACACTAATTTGAAGGACCAATACCTGAATTTAAACAGAGTAAATCCCGCAACAAGGAAGAAAACAAAGACATGTCAGTCTACCAGTGGACAATGGATATCAGTGCTAGAGGGCAACCGCTACATATGGTTTCAATACAGGGATCCAGTAAACTAAGTTTTCTTATTTTATAAATAAAGTGCTCAACCTTTTTCTGTACTGCATTACATGCCATACTAGTGCCTCATCGCTAACATACCGCTGCAGAGACCATCCTTAAGGTAGCTTCACAATGGAGATCATGTCTTACCACTGATATGGGGCATAAGAAACGAGAGATCTGTTCCTGGACCATGCTGCCATTGTAAATGCCAGTGTTTCTCAAGTTCCACTATTAATAAACATTTTACATGCAATCAGGGTAGGCTTAAGATTAAAACTTTGCATTAATCATTCACTTCTGTATTTTAGATGAGATAATCTTTATAGACATTTAAAGAACCCATGAGTTAAAGGAAAAGTAATCTATTAGTAATGTTCTCTATGCAGCAGAAAATTCAGATTTTATTGAATAGTATAATTATATAAACACCGAAAAATTTTGTGCTACTTGAATGTGATTATATTAAATAAAACAGTCCCATTTAGTCACCTTTATAACTCCAAACAGCATGGTAGACAGTGTTACATTCCAGACTCCGATTCCCAAAAGCTAATGGTAGCAGAGTGAGAATTTGACTGCCGAAGTGAATTCTTGCCACTTTGGGTCGCTACGCTTTGATAGTTGTGAATTCTCTATGTCTTATTCACTGTGGCAGATTCCCAAAGAAGCGAGTAGTGACTGATGCACTTTATGGCATAGTGGGGCCTAGTCAGTTGGATAGTAGGCACCCTGCCAACAACCCCCTAATTCACCACTTTGATCTGGTGCAGTAAACTGGCGAATTTGACACATCTGATAGTTTGATGAATACTCCCAAGATAGGGTAGTGGTGAATAGATGCAAGTTTCTGATCTTTACACAACTGTTTGGACTTTCATGAATAAGCCCCTGACTGTGGCAGCTCTAAATATGTCAGGATTACCGGAAGGGAAATACCTGGAGTTCTTTAATTAGCAGGCTCCAGCATCAGTAGGACCTTAGTATTGACAAATATTCAGTAAAGTGGTCAATTGTCAAGTGCTAAGCTTGAGCTGCCTTTATAAAAAAAGAAAAAAAAAAAAAAAATCAAGGCAAACTAAGAGGAAAAGCTCCAAACAAATATTGCTGCTAGCATTTTAATAGACAGTTGGAAGATGGGGAACCACTTTAAAAGGTAGGGACTGAAGTGTGAATAATAAGAAGAATATAATATAATGCATTTATATTTCAGGCAGAGAACAGAGAATCTAATTAAATTGAAAGAGATTTTTTTTTTTCGTTTTATAGAAACATTTGTAGGAATAAACTGACAAGTTGTTAAAAATGAACACTTTTATCACTCACCTTCTAACAAAGAAATACATGACAGTTGCTAACATGAAGATAGATGTGAGCATCAAACCTCCTGAAAGTGCCAACATCTACCATACATTTATAAATCATATTCAATAAGTACCAGGGCAAATACTAATTTATAAAGGGCTTCATTTCATGAACTGTATGCTATCAGTAATCCCCTACAATAGTTATACGCTACCAAAAGGTATTTCACACTGGGCTGCAGATGGCAGCATAGCATCAGTAGTTATAGGAACACATCATCAGATCAATTCTGTAAATGTCAAAATTGAACATCTGTAACTAAATTAATCATTTAGCCCTTTAGGTTAACTGTCTGTTACTGGGTTTGGTTGTAACAATCTTTGAAAGGAGTACCTGCTAGAAACACATTCTACCTACTGTTTGGATCAGTTTATCGCGCGTGTGTGTGTGTGAGATTTGATGGATTTTTCACTATGTTCTAACTATTTTATATATGACAATATTTATGTACAATGAAAAGAATTTGCCATGAGTGTTACATGGAATCAGTTTAAACAAACCCATGAATTAAAAAAAAAAAAAAAAAAAAATCATCTAATGCATTCTAGATATGGACACCCGGTTGGGCTGTACATCCTCAGTTACACACATTTTCACCTACACTTTGATATGTGAAAAAGAGATTTAAACCCAGTGCCTTCCATAAACCTACAGATAATGGTCTATGGTTTAGCACTGGTTATCGATTGGACTCAAAGATTTTCAGTTACAGACTGAGGACAGACAGATATTCCAGAGTATTTTTGTTTTACAGATATGTGATGCTATGTGCAATGTAGGATAGCGTGATATACCCTGTTATCATACTACTATTGAAGATGTTTAATAACATTTATGAGCAGAAGTTACATAATTTATAATTAATAATATAATTATATCATAAAATATATATTAAAAGTTATTATAATTTGGTACATGACTTAGAATCTGAATAGGATATATCAAAGCATTATATAATGCTCACCCATGTATTTCCCTTTGTATAATGCTATTACCATTGTACAGTTACTTTTTCACTTTTTGTTTAAGCCAGCTCATTAGAACCTGATGAAAAGACAGTAACCACCTCAAAATAAGATTTCCCCATATGGTAACCCAAGTAAATGGGTTAATTCCCTACATCTGCTGTATGATCAGTTTGGTACTTTAAAAGAACTAGTAACACCAAAAAATAAAAATGCCTCATATATTTATAGTTACTTTACATTAAAGCTGTGCTTCCAAGAAATTCTAAACTGTACCTATAAAGCAAGATATTTAACTTTAAAAATAGGGATATATATACACACACACACATACACACATCTTCCAGTATATGTATAAAAAAAATAAATAAATAAAAGTGGGACCAGGCTGTCTGTTTAACATGGCTGCTATCATTGACGATAACAGACAAAAAACAATAACATTTAAGAATTTGACTTCAAATGCCAATACAAATGTGAATTTTTATTTTTTGTTGTTACTGGTGCTGCAAGAACCTACTCACCGCAAGTACTGCTCTATTTTGGGGTTTCTGGATGGTCTTTGTGTGGCATAGGACCTTAAAAATATATATCTATCTATATCTATACAGATATAGAGAGAGAAGGACAGCATATATCCTCATGCAGTTGCTTGTGGTCAAGACAATGATGCCCATTTATACCATTTTGTTAACACCTAATCTTGATTTGGCACAATTATATATAACCATGCAGATATTCTCAATTCAGTCACTTCCTGGTTGCCAAAAATTCAACCATTTACCTGAGAAAGTCCTAAACTTCCTAAAGATATGTAAAATATGGGCAGATTATATGGAAAGCATGCAGCTGGCATTACTTTCAACACAATTAGGATTAGAATGGTGAATGGTTTTATTTCACACGTGTCGCATATTCAGACACTGAAATACAATAACAAAAATCACATATTTTCAGAATCAGTACAACAACACTATAGGTAACAGCTTGCCATGGCTGGTTCAGGACTATACTGACTAGTGCATATGTAGAGTGTTCTAGAAAGATGAGCTTTAATATTGCACAAGCTAAAAATCTGATGCCATTTTAGGAAACTTTTCCATGCATTTTAACAGGTTCTGAGTAGAAGTCTGGAAATCAGTCATTTTTTCCTAAATTGGTATCAAGCAACAATATTTCCACAGGAGTGCTAGATAGCAAGTTACTTAATCTAGAGATAAAGTTCTCACAAGTAGCCAAGCTCCACATTAGAAATATTTTTAAAATTCTAAACCATAATTGCTTTTTTTCTTGTTTGGGAGATAATACAATCAAAAGGAATCTGTCTGTATGGTATGGAAAAACTCTGAACACTGAAGTCACCAATACTATGGAGAATTGTATTTATTTATTTATTTTAATTCCAGTGTTGCTCATTTTTTAAAAAGTTATTACTGAAAATCACTTTTCAATGCATTTTTTTTTTTTATTACTTTATTGTTGATGAAGGGAGGCACAAGTACACCCCAAAATTTGTTGTGAGCACGTTCTACAATAAAATGGTGTTCTCCCAGAGAATCATCATGATGAGCAGCTTGGGTCCTTTTTGTGTTGGGCTGGCTGGCTGGCTCCCGAACAATGAGAGGGGAACGTGCCATGGACTATAACTTTTCTATGCAAATGAAAATTAAATAAGTGCTAGTGGACCTTTGAAGGTGCTATGTTTATTAAGTACTAGCATTTTCCAGTTATAATTCACCTTCTTCAAAAAGACAACCTGCTATACTAAATAACTAAGACATTAGTTTTCATGACCTGGACAAGCCAAACTAATTGTATTTTAGCATTTCAGGCATTTTTGCCTTGACCGCAATATTTATTTTGATTTTTTACCCATTCATATTTTCTACATTAAATGAAAAAAGATAAACTGCAACTACTTGATTTTAATATAGTTTATTTTCCAGCTTTGTAAGGACTGCTTTGCTCTGCCCTATTTGTTTACAATATGGGATTTCTAATTCTTGAATTGCATACATAAAATTCATTTATACAAGACTAGGTCACCACAATTCTCACAAGAGGCAGAGTGATGCAGAGGCACAACTGTGTAATACAACTGGATTATTCCTGTAAGTATTTTCTTTTTTTTTTTCTTTTTTTTTCCATTTTAAATGTACAGAGTTACAGATCAAATAAATGTTTAACTATTTGTCACGTGCAGGGCAACCAGAATTTTCATCTGTATACTGGGTGCAAAGAAAAGGCAAATGTGAAATGTAACTTTGTAGTAGGTAGAATACCCCTTTAAAAACCATCAGCAACTGAACAAGTTCAATTGTTGCATAAAATTATATAATTCTACTAAGCATATCTATACATATAGAACATATCCAAACTGATTTCGATCCAAATGCCGGTTTAATATATATATATGTATATAATTTCATATAGGTATATAATAAACAGTTTTATACAACCTGACCAAGCTTGCTATTAGAAAGATTTATTAAAACTGTTAACCTGTACCATGATTTAAATTTTAATGCTTTGGATGGATACGCAATACATTGTTTTATTACTGTAACAAACAGGATGCAACCCCCTGAAAATATTTTTAATCCTTTACTTTTAGAGAAGGCAGGCAGAATAGAGTTGCTCCTGCTTCCTAATACTGACAGCTCTTGGGGATCAAACGTGATGTAAACATTTTTGTAGTGTTCTGCAGCAACTATAATGAAATATACTACTGCTATAGTTAGCTGTATATCCCCCTGTGCTACTACAAGTGGGTAATACTTTAGCAGCTGACTGGCTGCTACACTGCACGAATACGGTCTCCAAAAAGGAAATGACTATTAAACTTGCAAAACTCTTACCAGTTGTCACACTGCTCAATATACAAAATAAAATAAAAATGTAACATGGTCAACATTATTCTCTTACAGTACTTGAGACACGCAATACATCCCAATTAGATTAAAAAGGAACAGGCAAATCTTGTTGCAAAATAATTTATGCATAAAAAAAAACCTTTCGAATTCTCTTTTTAGGTACAAACTGTTATAGGCCTAATTTAATCTAGCTGTAGGTTTACTGCCCAATTGAAGTACCAACTGTAGGAAAGTTACACAAAACACACTGAAACAAACTGTTGCTTTGTTCAGATGCCTTTGCTGAAGGGATCATGTACATTTAGTAAAATAAAAGCCAATAACATCTTCCTAAATGGTTCAAAAAGTTTTAAACAACTTAGAAAACAATGGCAGTACATCAGCACCTTTAGCAAACATCTCTGGTATAGGATTATACGTATATATAGAGAACTAACAAATTGGTGACAAAACTAAGTAGTGGAAATAGGTGTGCTTCAAATCTGCATTTTTGTGAAAGCAGAATTTAATGCATCATGTTTGTAAGATTCCAGCAGTGTAAAAATAAATACATTGCTGCTGCATTATGTAAAAGAAAATCCCATATGATCGCATTTTAAATGAGATTTTAGATCCATTTGCCCCTTCATGACTGGATTACATCTAAAATAGCTCAGCATAAATGGAGATTTAATTTGCAGAGACTTTAAAACAACTGTGACTAAAATAAGGTCAAAGTCTGAGAAGATTGATGATTCAGGGTATCTTCACCTAATGCTTTAAATCAAAGGGCAGGACCTGCAGGTACTCTAGTAATATGGTCAAATATATATTAAATCAAAACAGAGTTAGTGTACAGTTAATACATCATTAAATAAGGTTTCTTATGTTAAATACTTCAGTCACGTCTTATTTGTTTGCAGTGGCCATGTTAAAGGCTCCTGGAGGCTTTATGGTCAAAAAGCCATATGCTATTAAAGCAGCCTCCATAGGCAACACTGCAGAGAAAGTCTCTGTAAAGGGAAAAAAAAATTAGGGACTTAAGATGACAAAATATACACAAATATGGGAAAGGGTATAAAAAAAAAAATCTAATTTTTCTTACATTGATAATAGTGGTTTCATGACTGCTGACATGGTGCATCTTCATATAATATACAAAATTCCCATAATGTTTATTACATGTGATCAAGATTACAAAATCTCCAACTGGGTTTAAAATGAAACAACTGCTCCTAACAAATACACAAGTAAACCATTTTGGTTGTGCCTAATGTCTTTCCAATTCCCTTCTGTACATTTTCCAATACAGAAGACAAAGTTTCAAATCAAATGCAAAAAATTACTTTCCAGGGCAATTTACATTTGCTTACAGGATTTGATATATATTAATTGAACAGGATGATCACAAGTAAAACAATCTTGAGCACTGGTAAAGAACATACATATGTAGCGTTAAAAAAAGTGTTTCAGGAATCAAAAACCCACATTTGCAAAAACACAAGTTACCTTAATAATGTAACATTGGACAAATATTAAACAATTTACCGAAATTAGGCTCAAATAGATTATATCATTCTTTGAAAACATTAGATGATTAGGAATTCTATTAACTAAAAAGAAATAAAATATAAAAAGAGGCACTTATGCTAAATTTTGAAATCAAATGAAAAAGGGGGATTGAATAAAAAGGACATTGTCCCCACTTAAATCATTTTTACATTAAAGCAGCGGATTTAATAAAGTGATATTACAAATTAAAAAGAAAAAAGTGCCAAATCCATATCAATGTTTGAAAACTAAAAAAAAAACAAAACATTAAACTACTGTATCTGCTTTACTAGTAAAATTGAGACTACATGGGAGAACTATTGGTCAAGCTTGAAAAAACATTCAAAATTAAAAGTATATTTTGTTAACCATTATAAACATCATAAAAACTCTCCCAGATTGAGGATCTCCTATGCGGGAGATTTGTGAAACTGAGCAATACAAAATAAGTGTTTTGTTTTTTTTAATCCTCCTTAGCACTGGGATTGCTTTTAAAAGAAAAGCAATACCTACAGTAATACAAAAATGTGCACCTGGAGGTGGCCACAAAACTGCATTTTAATCTCCTCTTGCATCAAAACAGTCCAAACAAAGAGTAATCTGGAGTACTTTCTGACAGCATCAAAATAATTTGGCTAAGCTAAAATTTTAAAGTTGTTTCTTTCTTTTTTTATAAGAATGTTATCACAATGGTTTCAAAGACTGTTGAGGTTTACTCTGGAATTAAACATGGCATGATTCACTTTTAAATTGCAAACATTTCATAAAAGGACACCTATAAATGCATAAAAAGTGTGACCTAACATTTACAAACCACTTTTCTAATGGTTTTAGTATTTAACAACTTTAAAATAAGGGATCCTTGATTTAATCGAAGATGCAGGATTACAAAAAAAGACTAACAGATACTGGTAAAAGCTTCAGGACAGAAAGTGCTTGACAAAATTTAACGTTCTCAACTGTGTGTGGTGAGAATATTAGGGCAGATGATGAAACCATCATGGAGGGTAGGAGACCTTTGTGTTAGTGTCCAATGATGTCACCATAAGCAGAAATAAAAAAAAGCATCAACTGTTTTCTTTCACATAGAAGGCATTTCCAGATTCTACGTCATTAGTGTTGCGATGATAGCAGGAGAATGCCCATATGATTATTGTTTGTTTCTATTTCTCTCCTGAAACAAAAAAACAGAAAAGATATAGGCAAGTCAAAATGTTATATTATCAAATATTGAGGACTTTAGAAAAAGGTATAGTTATGGCAGTTTCAGTTCACAGGTAAAAGGGAATTAAACACATTACAAAATATTTGTAAGATACAAAGAGATAAACCAAGGGGATTTACAATTTTAGATATGTTTATGGATTTGAAGGAGAAGATTCTTTATGAAAGTAATTGGTACCTGCACACCTTCAATGTACAGAAAAATAAAGCTTATACATCAGAAGTAGGCAGGGAAGTATTCCCTCACCCTAGACCAGAACAGGTAAGGATTCCCTCTTATAAGGCCATTTATCTTGTAAAAACACCAAGAACAGCAACATTATGACAATGTCAGCATAAGAAAGAGATAAGTAAAGAGGGAGATGGCTGCATACAGACATGGCTATTAAGTGCAGGCTGTACAAGAAGAGCAGGATTAGTGAATTTAAAAGCAAATGCATTTTGTATTTATAATTATTCATTTATTGTATAGAGCTACTATATTACGCAGCACTTTAAAAAGATTTGTCATTCACTCCAGTCCCTGCCCCACTGAGCTTTCCATATTCAGACACACACGTATGTTTTTGGATTGTGGGAGGAAACCGGAGTGCCCCGGAGGAAACCCATGCAGGTGCAGTGAGAACATACAAATGAAGTCCAGGGTGGAATTGAACCCAGCAGCGCTAACCACTGAGACACCGCAATACCCAATGCAGTGCCATTTTTAAAGAACTAAAGCAAAAAAAATAAAGAATCAAAATACTTACCCTATACAGAGCTGATTGATTACAGTCACAGCATGAGCTGTGCTGTAATTAGCTGGTGCCCGATGCTTCCTTCACAGTGCCGTCTGACTGCCAGCCAGCGTGAAGCTACTCCCAATTTGTTTTATCCTGGGTGAAAGACTGCTTTAAACATCAGATTCATTGAGGGGGCCAATGAGAATGCTCCCCGCAATGAGCATGATGTATGAGGCCGGTGAATCAAGTCAAAGGAGCTGCGTGCTGGCTTGTCAGTTAGCCTGTGCACTGTGAAGGAAGCAGCCCAATTACAGCAGAGTTCATGCTGTGACTAATCAAATCGGCTCTGTTTAAGAACTTTTAATTTTTTGCTTTAGAACTCCTTTAACAGTATGTATGTATGTACGTACGTACGTGTATATATAACCTAAGGGACAATTTTGTAGTAACAGGGAAGAATTGTGGAGGGAGATTAGGAGAAATGAAATGGAGAACATTTCTTCTCTATTGTATTCACAGTAGAAAATGAAATGTCAGGTGAAATGCAGAGGGATGAAGCTAGGGTCACCTGTCAAAACCAGGATAAAGAACATTAACACCTTAAAAAGATTCAAACTGAAAATCACTGGCTCCAGAGGGCACACCTCCAGCTTCCAAGGTCATTACATAATTGTACTGGTCTGTCTTTGACATTAATATTTAAAGGCTCTATAATGTTGAGTCTGTTCAACAAGACTGGTGATTAGCAAATGTGGCACCAATATTTGCAAGGTGGTCAAAAAGTGATCCTGGAAACTATAGACCTGTACTTTCAATTTCAGTTGTAGGCAAACAATTTGATACCTTTTTATGAGATGCTGCAGTGGAGTATATCAATGTAAACAAATATCTAGCTTTATTTTAGCAGGGGTTTATGGAGAATTAATCCTGTCAATTTGATCAGCTTTCATGAGGAGCCAAGTTCTAGACTAAGGGGGTTATTGACTAAAGTGAGAATTTGACTGTTGAATTCTCAGAGGATTACCATAGAAAATCCATAACAATTTTAAAATTGCAACCATGACAATATTCCTATAAGAAAGAGACAGTCTTTAGCTTTACATAACAATTCAGACTTTAGTCAATAACCCCCTCAATCTATAATCTTTGTTTGTCCAAAGCATTGGATTCTGTACCATATATAATGTTGGTACATTATAATGAGAATGCTTAGACTGAAGGAAAATAAGTGGGTTAGTAAGCATCTCTGTACACATTCAAGACTGATTCACCGTTAGTAGTTGGAAATTTATGCCTGCCTCTTGTTACAGCCATCTTCTTCAGGTTCCAGCATTGCAGTCCTCTTCACTTTTGTCCCTTCAATGCTGATGTGAGTGTATAATCAGTATTCTGAACTAATGCTCTTTCTGTGCCTGTTCACATCAGTAATGCTAAGGAGGGGTTAACTCAAGGAAATAACGATGCTGGAATCTGTAGAAAACATAGTTGAAATGCTGGACACATAATCAGCATCGGCAAGTATGGGGAGAACATTTCCAAACTGAATCACCCCTAGACAAACGAGCACTTTAGTTCTCCTTTAAAGCTAAGCTAAACTTACAGGATAACTAGCACACTAAATGTAAGCCAACCAATGACTAGCTGAAATTCCCTTTAGGCAATGTAACTTGCTAATCTTGACACTGGCAGAGTCCTCCATTTCACAATGCAATGGAGAACTCCAGCTGCATACAAAGGAAAGGGCCTAGGACTGCCCACTCAGTCCCCTGAACTGGTGCTGATATGAAAGCCATACTTGCTCAGTGCAGGCTCAGGCTCAGTGTAAATTAGTGCAATGGGCATTGGAAAAACAGCAGGGGGAATGGATGTCAAAGTTCCGCATTAATAGGGCTATGCTCTTTGATTCAATTAACAACCAAGTTGGCAGGCAGGAAAAGCCCAAAGTCTAATTCTGCTAAGCATTTAGCTCCCAACAAGCCTTTGACTGTAGCTGCCATTTAAAAATAGCAACAATGTTGTGAGAAGAAAAGGGTTTTTTCCTCAGGGTTAAAGTGTACCTGGTACCTCAAAACTTGAATACTAAATTAGGTTCTACTAATGAAATAAACATTTTTGTAAATATGCATGCATTAAACAAAATGTACCTTTATACAGCATCACTCAGTCATCTTCCCTGTCAGCCTGACTTTTCTTTTCCAAGTCGGGTTGGACGAGGCTAAATGATGATGGACATTATAGCTCCTCCAATCAGGTCCCTTAATTGATGATCTATCAGGGATCTGATTGGAGGAGCTATAATGTCAATCACTGAGCCCTGCCCAACCCTGAAAAGAAAAGTCAGGCTGATGGGGAAGATGACAGAGAAACACTGTATAAATGTATTATCTCCACCTCAGCATCCAACTTTCCTTTCCTGCCTTATAGTTAGTTATTCACTCCTCTACAAGAATATTCTATTTCTAAAACAGGATATTCCTTCTATAAATTTTAAGTAATTTTATGAATACAGAAAAGACTGCAAACCATCATAAATAAACTTAAGTGATGTTTGTTGTGTTTGACTTTCTCTTTCAGGACCACTGCAATACAGCCAAGAAAAACTTGTGGATTCTTTAGACCAGCGTCACACTGGCTGTTTTGTAACAGAGCTGGAAATATAGTATCCATTGTTTCTGTAGGATAATCTGCAACAATAAACACAGCTCAGCTACAATACAGCCAGTGCGACAACGGCCTTAACGTAACTTTCGTGGTCATTTTCCATTTGAAGTAACTCCATTATTGCTATTTTAAGGAAAAGTAAACCCAGCATTTTCTGGGTAGAGAACCTTTGACATGCGTGCCAGAGAGGGCACGCAGAGCCTTCTCTGCTGGCACACGCACCATCGCCATCCCTGCTTTCTTTCTTTAGATCCCCTCAGCAGCGGATCTGATATAGGCTGCGGATCTGACCTGCCAGTTTTCAGGTCGGATCCGCAGGCTATATTGAAGGAGGCACTCCCGATGGGTCGCTCTTCTCCCACAAATAGCTGGCCGACCTCCTACTTCCCCAGCAGTGCAGGTGCGATGACATAATTCATTAGCGCCTGCACTGCTGAGGAAGTAGGAGGTCGGCCGGCTCTTTGTGGGAGAAGAGCGAGCCATTGCACACAGCTATCACCTCTGCCTTCAGTACAGACCACGGACCCGATCTGACAGTTTGCAGGCCGGATCTGTGGCCTGCACTGAAGAAGCACACACGAGCAAGGGAATTCTCCTCCCCCGACACGTGTGCGCTCCTCCCACCGGCGCTGGCGTGATGACGTCACTCACCAGCGCCGGCACTTAGGGGTATGCGCTCGGGGGTGGTGTCACCTTTTTGGCACGGAGTGCCAAAAAGGTTCGCCACCACTGGACTAGACTCATTTCCCCAGTTCAGTGACAGAATTATGTTTCATGGCTTGTTACAAACATTCACATTTTTTGTATTCAACATAGGAGTGTCATTTTTACACCTACATATCAGGTAACGCATGGAGCAGCACATGCTTGAGAACAGAAGTTTCATTTTTTTTTTTAAAGGACCATAAAGACAGTTTAAATTGGCAGAAAAATTATTCCTATACAGTAAAAATTACATTAATTGAAATTGATTTGTATTGTTTCTGTTGTCTCTCGCTCTAGTTGCATAAATATTTTTCAGAAACTTTATGAACACGTTATCTAAGGCCAGGTTCACACTGGTGTATTTACTCTAGCGCATAAACGCTGTACTTTTAGAAGAAAAAAAACAAACCATGCGCTTCAAATCTCTATGGAACTTACCTTCTCCGGCCACACTAATGCTAAATAGGAGCATGCGCATGCTTGCTCGGCTTATTCGAGGAGCGTACAGACACAATGAATGCGGTCAGATAGGAGCTGCATACACTGAAAGAACGTTCACACTGCGTCAGGTAAGTACAATAGAAAAGAGTGTCCTGAAAATAAGGCAGCCTGAATCTGCCCGCATATTTTCAGGACCTGCTTTTCTAAAAGTGCAGTGTGTGTATATATGCCAGTGTGAACCTGGCCTAAAGTTTACTAAACAGATAAAAGTCAGCTGCAACTACAAGGAACAATAAACTTTAAACAATACAAAATCAGGAAATCAACAAAAGATGATGTTTATACCAGTGCTATGTAGAAACAAACAGTTATACAGTTCCTAAAGGGATTTCTTTCAATTCGCTGGTGTTACTTATACTTTAAAAGAGAACTTTAGTTGGAAAATGTCTATTGATATCTTGTGATGTTCATGGATACTTATCCGTTTGCTGCAGTATCACCAACATTTAAAGAATCGTGAGCTCACAAGCATCGAAAGAATCTCCCAGTGATTAACAACGTTAGCAGTTACCTGCCCACTTCCCAGTTTTCCCAAAAAAAAACACAAAAAAAAAAACCACCCACTGACATCACATGTGCATAGTGATTTTTTAAGAAAGGAAGTGAGCAGGTAACTTCTGATGTTATACGTCACAAACAGAAAAGCTCAGCTCTCAGAGTTTCGCTGGGTGCCAGTGAGCTCAGGATTCTTTAAATGACGGATATTGCAGAAAACCAGTAACACATGTACAGTACAACATATCAATGAAATATTGTACAAGCAACATTTTTTCAGTTTTTATATTTACCAAAATCAGTTCACAAAATTAAAAGAATGAACCACCACATTAGCTTGCAACTAAAATTTAGCAAATGTGGAATAACCTTTGTTGGTACCAATTGTAAGCCTGACAAATCTGGTAAAGTTTTAGGGGGTTGAAAACCTTTGCAAAGCACTGTATCAAAGAAAAATTAAGAAACAAATGCTGCTACAGATACTTGCAAATAACCGTTACTCAAACTGCCAGTTTAATTAGAAGACAATACAGTTTTTCAATGTCAGGAGTGGACGATTATATACAACAGTAGTCTTACCCTACGCATGGCTTCCTCCTCTTCTTGACGCTTTTCATAATGTGCAAAGTCATCAAAGATAGAGGTTGAATGCTTAAATGTCGCAATGATTTTAAGAACTTGCTTGGCTTTTTCTAGGGGTACCTCTTGAGTGTCCCTTGAGTTGGTAACAGGTTTGTTATCATTGTTTTCTAAGCGGATATGCCGAAGTTGATTATTGGGAACGTCTTTCACAAAGACCCATTTGACATCAAACTTTCCCTTCCACTTATCCTGGGACCATACTCCAGCATAAGCATTATAGTCCACAACAGACTTCATTTCAGCTACACCACAAAAATGTCCACTTCCATTTACACTAAAGAGTAAATAAAGTGGGCCTTTTGCATTCAGTGATCGGTAGGCAGCATCCAAACGTTTATTACCATGTTCAGTACTGCACCAGATTGAGTACTTTATAGAACGGTGAATATCATCTTCAGAGTAGCTCTTTATTATAAACACACGTCCATTTTTTAGACTCCAGTCAAAGTCTTTGGGATTATAGTTGTTTATGGCCTTCAATTTCTCCAATACTGGGTGCACTTCAACACCAGATGATGAGGAGCTGACAGACACAACACCTAAACTAAAGTTCTCATTTCCAGATACATTGTTCTGATTGAAGCCTACACCTCTGTTTCTAGGTGCCACCCAGCGGTTTTGAAGCTGCTGTTGTACCTGGTGTGGTGGGAGCTGCTGCTGAGGTCCTTGTTGCTGTTGTGGTTGTTGCTGAAGCTGAAGCTGCTGTTGAGGCAGTTGGTTTTGCACCATGGGTAAAGGTTGAGTTAATGGCTGAGGCTGTTGAATTACAGGCTGAGGAGGCAGAACTGGTTGAGTGGGAGGTGCTTTTACTACAGCCCCCTTGTCATCCCAAGTTCCAATATTTATATTGTGTTTTATAGGCGGTGGGGGAACAGCAGCACTACCAATGCCCACATTACCTTTAGGTTTTAATTTAGGCTGGGGCTTTGCAGGCTTCCGAGCAATGGCGGCCCATGAGGTTGGCTTAGGTGCAGAACTGCTAACTGGAGGTACACTGTTTGCTGCAATGCTGGTCATCCCTGCACTCGACAAAGCTGATCCTACAGTTTTTGTTACAGCAGCTGTCATGTCACCACCAATTTTCAGTCCTGTCATGCCTTGCTCAATACTATTTATGCCTGGCACTTTGCTCAGTGTATCACTGCCAAATCCAGCTTGTCCATCAGCTATGGCTCTACCAAGAGAACTAGGTGGGTATCCGTAGCTACTGCTATAAGCAGAACTTTGTGTTGATTGTCCCTGAGATCCACTTGTCCCCCACGTTGAGAAATCTGCATTGCCGGGGAAAAAATTAAACCCATGCTGGCTTAAGAAGGGAGGAGTGTTTCCCAAAGCACCAGGCTGACTGAACACTCCATCTGGTATATAATGGTGTTCTCCATTGCTCATCTGTCCATATAAATATGGCATTGGTGGGTCTCCAGCTGTTGACCATGCTGCCTCACCAAGAGAATAAGGAAATCCAATGGATGGAGCATAATAACTAGGCATGTATGGGTCTGACATTGGTGGATAGCTATTACTCTGCAACAACAAAAAGTTAAAATTATAATATGTTTAACAAAGGTTTAGCTTTATTAGATTATCTGAAAAGCAAACATTTTTCTACATTTTATTATTCATATTTTGTTTACAGCTGATCTACAGGTAGATTTGCAGAAATCATGCTTTACAGAATAAGAGACCATTGAATTTTCTAACAGGCAAAATTACAGCATTTGCTTGATAACCAATTTTTTTTTTTAATTTACAGAGAAGGATGTAATATTTTAAACACTCTTCAAATAGCAAAGAATAAAGAAGTATAATTTCACAACTACATGGCAGCCTTTGTTGTATTTCAGCTATACCCCCTGCTAAGAAAGCTGTTGTCCTGGGAATTGAACTCTTAGTCCAAGGACACACTAGTTGATTTTCAACTAGTTGGAAAAACAGTATCCATCATTTCCTGTGGGATAACCCACACAGACCATTGTGTTTTGCACCATAGATAGGCATAGGAGGTTAAATTATATTAACTGCACGAATACTACACAAATAATCAATGACCAAACGAGCGCACAGAACATAAGGTCACAGCTATCATTCAAATAAGAAAAAATACAAGATCATATGGATTTTTAATTTCTTTGGATTTGTTAATGTTTCAGTAAATAGTAATACAGCTTTTCTGTTATGTTTATACTTAAGTCGACATTTTAGTTATTGTCTTTATCCATTTGATCTAATTATGCACTCCTAGTCCTCAAGATTTTGTACAGTATGACTATATTAACCTAATGTTAAATATAGTCTTTGAAGAGATTGACAAGAGGAATTCTTTCCAGCAATTCAATTTCACTGAGACCTGAGCTATCAAACAGCACACATTTTCTGCTATGAATACCCCAAAGTTGGTCAAAGTAAACATTAAAGATTGAACTTTCATTTATAGGCAAGCCTTATGGCACAACAAACAAAATATTTAAATCGCTAAAACAAAACAAAAAAAAAAAAAAAAGTTACCTGATTAGTCTGGCTATTTAGATATGGCTCAAAGTCATCATCATTTACTGCATCTTTTTGATGCATTGAACCGTTTTGTACTGCAACTGAAAAAAAAAATTTTTTTTATTAGTTTATAAATGCATAACTCTAGTGTAGTAAATATATGGTCTAAAAAAAAAAAAAAAAACTAAATAAAAATAACTAAGACAATTGATAACTTTTACATAGAAGCACAACATTTACCATGTTATTATACAGTGCTGGCCAAAAGTATTGGCACCCCTGCAATTCTGTCAGATAATTCTCAGTTTCTTCCAGAAAATGATTGCAATCACAAATGCTTTGGTATTAATCTCTTCATTTAATTTGTCTTCAAAGGAAAACCACAAAAAGAAATGTCAAAAAGTCAAATTGGATACAATTCTACACCAAACATAAAGGGGGTGGACAAAAGTATTGGCACCCTTGGAAAAATCATGTGATGCTTCTCTAATTTGTGTAATTAACAGCACCTGTTACTTAACTGTGGCACATAACAGGTGGTGGCAATAACTAAATCACACTTGCAGCCAGTTGAAATGGATTTAAGTTGACTCAACCTCCGTCCTGTTTCCTTGTGTGTACCACCTTGAGCATGGAGAGAAGAAAGAAGACCAAAGTAGCGTCTGAGGACTTGAGAAGCAAAATTGTGAGGAAGCATAAGCAATCTCAAGGCTACAAGTCCATCTCCAAAGACCTGAATTTCCTGTATCTACCATGCGCAGTGTCATCAAGAAGTTTAAAGCCCATGGCACTGTGGCTAACCTTCCTAGATGTGGATGGAAAAGAAAAATTGACGAGAGATTTCAACACAAGATTGTGTGGATGGTGGCTAAAGAACCTCGACTAACATCCAAACAAGTTCGAGCTGCCTTGCAGTCCGAGAGTACAACAGTGTTAATCCGTACCATCCGTCGGCGTCTGAATGAAAAGGGACTCTATGGTAGGATAACCAAGAAGCAGGGCTGTGGAGTCGGAGTTAGTTTTGGTTGGAGTCTGAGTCGGTAGAAATGTACCGAC
>WMED01007057.1:0-17936 GCA_019650415.1 Pipa parva
ATCGGAGTGCCCGGAGGAAACCCACACAGGTGCGGGGAGAACATACAGACTCCATGCAGATGAAGTCTAGGGTGGAATTGAACCCAAGGCAGCAGTGTTAACCACTGAGCCACCGCGCCGCCCTATATCTTTTACAGTAAGTAGATGTGCTCAAAGAGGGTAATAGACTTATATGCTTTTTCTTTTCTACTTCTGTCCATGTACTAATCACCTAGCATGTGATATAGTATACAATTACACACAGGTATTTAAAAGGTACAAAACCCACCCCCTTTACTATATCACTTGAAAAAGGGAATTTGTGCCAGAAACATGTCGTGGTATTTGCACCATTAAATTAAGGTAGTTAAACTACTTATTGTATGCTATACCTTTACTCTATTTATGCAATGGCTTGCATATCTCATGGATACCAGTTAAAAAACTACCATATTCCTCCTGAACATTTTAATAAAAGCCAAGAAAGACCCATGAGCTCTTCTCTTTCCACCCCGATCTCCAGTTATTGTTAAGAAACAAATTCTAGCATCCCAATGTCAACCGACAACTGTTGTTGGGATACTGGGATCTGTAGGTTGAAAGGTTAAAGGAATAGCGTTATCTATTAGCTAAAAATAATAAAAACATTTATAAAGCCAATAAATAGGCAAATAAATAATGAAAAAGTTCTTACTTTAAACTTAAAAAAGTTCCAAACAAAGCAGTACAAACAATCGTCCTCTAACACTTCTGTTAATCACTTCCTGGAGCCGCTACAGAGGAGGCATGGGTACGTAAGCATAATCTCCTCTAATGGCAACAGTGTTCAGAAAGCGTTCCTGATGCATACAGAGAGAGTGCATCTGGAACGTGCTACTTTTGAAAGTGCTGGTCACAAGAGGCAATGGTAAGCAGAGCTACTTCTTTATCATGAAGCATAGCTTGCGTATAGATGCTTGAATCGGAAATGCACTCCTTATTAGGGAATTAAGTTTATACTCTGAAGAACACTATGGAATTGCTGGTATAAACAGAATATATGCATTCAACTGGCAGATAATACACAAAAGTGCTTGTATAGCTGCAGGAGAGATGTACCTTGCTTGGATGACAAAATAAACGTATAAAGTATATTACAAAAATTATTTACTCTGAATATATTGCTCACAAAACATTTTATCCGACTGGACTGTTCCTTTAAAGGTTGGAGAGATCACTGGCAAATGGATCCTCCAAATAAACAGATTATAGGTCTAATGCCAATGTTTCATTGTACATTCAGGAAGATTCTATTTCTGACCCAGTTAGTGTTTTCTGGAGCAAGGCCGGACCTGAAGGGCAGCTTTCAAGGAAGCCTTACATTTAAGTTCTAGTACCCCATGTACGTCAGCTGCATTCAGATATTATTTCCAAAAGCAGAACTGCCAGGAATGGTAGACAGCAGCCAATTCTAGATAAGTGGAGGATTACCTGACTGCGATGTACTGTAGACATCATCTCAAACTTAACAGCGGCAGATGCCAGACTAGTGATAATTTCATCCCAACAGTTCCCTGAGCAGAATAAAAAAAAAAAACAGGTTAAGAGTGTCTAACTTACTCATCCATTTGCAGTTATTTGTTATACAGTTTCTTAGCTATCCCTGCACACTTCTAATTGGTCAAAGGGCTGACCATGTCATTAAGTGATTGTGGGACCATTAGTTTTTAGTCCACACAGAATGATTATCTGACAAGTCCCACTCCCTGAAGGATGAGCAGTTTCATTGGAAATGTTCAATCAGCTGACCATATTACACTGCGTGTGACCAATTATAGGATAAAAAAAAAATAACATGATGAAACTACATTAAAATCTTTGCAGTATCTATTAATAGAAGATGAAGATTTCATTCCAAAAGGCACAATCTGTTGACATGGAGTGTTTCCTTGTTAGGTAACAGTAAACTAAGAGCTATTGAGGTGCAATATTATTGGATAACAGCATATCAAACACTGATGTCTCATGCTGTAGAAACATAAAAAACGTCAGCATAGAACCTTGAACGCTTTCTCCATATTTCATGACCGAGGCTTCCTGCATCTGCGACTTCCTGATGCTGTGGGGAAAAAACATAACTATAGAGTCTAGTTATTTTAAAGGGAAAATAAGGTTTGTTATTCTTAGGGGAGAATCTTATTACTGCAAGCTAATCATACTTACTGATTACCTCTTTGCTCCAGAGCTGCCTACTGTTTCAATATAAAGCCAATCTTCATTTTTTATGTTCCAGCATTGCAATCCTTTTTATTCTCTACTTCCTCTTCAGTATTGCTGATTTTTTTTTCTTCTGCACATGCTCAAACTGCTTCTGAAAAAATCAGCGATTTTGAAAAGGAGGCGTGAATCTGAAGAGGAATGTGACACTGGAACAGTAGAAATAAAGGCCAGCTTTATCTTGAAGCAGGAGGCAGCACTGGAGCGAAGGAGGTCTTCAGTAAGTATAATTAGCTTGCAGTAATAAGATTCTACCCTAGATATACCAAAGCCTTAGTACTCATACCAGAATCTTATTTTACTATTGTGCCTGATGTGAACATTTTTTAAGGCTGAGCCTGACAAAGGGAGGAACTTCCCCCCCGAAACATTGATGTTGTTCAATATTGGAACTTAAAATAGATTGATTCCAAAGTTGTAGTAGTGTCCAGTCCTATTTTTATATAGTTGAATCCTTCTATGCTAATGGAATTTACAGATAAAACAGGCCTTTCTATACACAAATGAACTTGCTAAACACAACTGAAATGCAAGTAGCCTACTATGTACTAGATAAGTCCTGGAATTAAAAGGTCTACTTTGTGTGAATCGCCTGACTGCAACCATTTGATCATGATGCAGGAATATCACCACTTTTGTAAATTAAATGTGAAATAGAGGGTATTATTTTATCAGTCACAAATTGGGACTTATTTAGAAATATCTCTAACAAATGAAAGACAACTGTTGATGACTTACTGGAAGTACTGGGAGCAGCTGACAGGCAACAACTGATTTAGCACTTTGACTGGTCCACAAATGAGATGCTTCTGCAACATAAAGACATTAATGAACACTGAGGAATGAAAACATTCTGCATAACCATCTGTGAATGCTGGGAGATTTGATTTTGACAAATTGAGTGAAAATTTTGCCTATCCCGGCTCTACTAGATTCTGTCAGCAACAGGTTTCTCAATCAAAAAAAAGTATATAGCAGGTTGTTTTGACCGTCAAAGTAATGAAACCTCACATCCCTCAAACAGCTACAATAAAATATGATTTTGGCAAATGCATGAATGTAGAGGTCAGAAAGGGAAAGAAAGAAATATATAAATAAGCCTTAATTAAGACAATAATCATTTGGTAATAACAAAAAAATAATGTCACAATAACTGAATTAATTTATCCAAACAGATTTGCAAAGCTTTACCCCAGGGCACAGGCTTGAGCAAGCCACTTGTTAGTCCAACCTTTCCACACAGACTCCCTCTTGAGATAGGCATTGGACTAGCAGGCAGCTTGAACCAGGCCACACCTTAATCATTCCATGTGTATCTGTTATTAGAGCTATTAAGTCACCAATCATTTACATTTTTATGTTGGTGGGATGTCTTATAATGAATTTGCATGATCTAACAAGCACTAGGTAGGTATAACTGACATGGCACGGTAATTTTTCTGATGTACCTGATCTTCTAAATGTTCTTATGTGTAAGTATGTATTAAACTTGCAATTCACTATTTTCACCATGCAGTGTATCCTGTTCTTTTTGAGATTTCATAGACTGTTAATATAAAATACATTAAAGGAGAACTATAGTCGGATTACATCTTTACATATGCAGTACTATACCTTAAAGAGAAGCATTTCTCCCCAGTAGTTGTTTCATCTGAAGCAGAATGATTTATTATAAAGCCCTGCATAACTCCTACACCATTAAATGTGTGTGATGTGTACCGGCCAGTACACATCACACACAATGTGTACCTGCCAGTACCCTCCCCTGGCCATTTTTGCCCTACTTACTACTTAATGCCTGCGCACAACTTAGCATATCTCTGTAATCTCCTGCATTTCAGGAATGTAATCAAGCATGACTGATGAGGCCAAAAGGTCAGCACACTGCTTAACCAATAGCAATCAGGCAGGTTTTTCAGCAGTTATATCACACACATTTCCAGGTGTGAGAGTTTTCCAGAGCTGTGTCATAAATCATTCTGCTTCAAATGAAACATCTACTGGAAAAGAAACACTTCTCAATAAGGTATAGTACTGCCTATGTAAAGATGTAATCTAACTATAGTTCCCCTTTAAACTCTTCTATAGAATCAGAAGATATACAAGGTATCATCAGTTCTGCTTCTCTCATGGTTAATACATAATAACCCTATTCAATCACCCCACAGTGAGAACTGCATTTCTTAGGACCTGTTTGGTGACTCTTGCTCCAGGATCCAGGATTCTCCAGAGTAAGTCCAGCTTCTGTTGGTGGAACTCATCCTCGCAACTAACCACATGGAGTACAGTACACTGTGCCGCCTGCACCTAATCACAGACAGATACATTTCAAATTATTAAGAGCACCAAGTCTATACATTACACATTAGCTGTAGGAGACCTCCATTTCTCAGCATCCTTTTAGTTGATGAATCTAGAACGGTGCTGGTTCTGTAACAGCTGGAGTGATTGGGCCTTAATACTAAAGCATATTAACAGATTAAATAATACTAATGTAATTACTGGTCATTACATAAGCAGTGTTACCTTTTTTCTTTACTCCAGTCTACCTTCACTGACCCAACCTTGAACCAATCTCTCCTGGTCAGCCTCTCATCCCAATACCTATCAACTACCCCTTTGTAAAGGAGAATTAAAGTCACAGGCTGACATGCTAAATTCCAGCCTGTCTGAAACTAGTTAAAATGCCTTAGTTAACCAAACCGTCTTACCTTCAGGCTGCCAGAGTACTCTGTTTCACACTGAAATGGAGAACTCCAGCAGCCCAGAGAGAAGAAGGTTTAGGAATGACCCAATACTGATGTGCAAGCCTTGCTGATATTCTTAGCACAACTTACACACATGCAGAGTCTATACTATAGACAAAAAACAGCTAGGGATCCTTACAGTGGAGGTGTTGTCCTCTTCATTTCACAGTTGAAACCAAGAGCACAGCCAACCGTAGGGTAAGGCTCCTGATTGTCTGAAATGGTTAATTTAGTGAAGCACAGGCTGGCTGGTAATTAGTGTGCAAACCAGCCTGTGACTTTAGCTCCCTTTTAACATCTCAATCCCTTTATATCAATCGGTTTTCCATTTTTAAATATTTGCCGTCTTTTAATGGGATCTGGCAGTGTATACAAACATCCACCAAGCTGTAATGGTTACGCAATTAATAGACTTTTTTTCTTACAAGTTTTGTGATGTGTAATTCTTTTCTACTGTGTTTCTTCTGCACGACTCACTGAACCTGGAGTCTGACAAATAAACTGTATGAGTTACTTTATGGACAAAGCTTCCCTTAGTGCAGCAGAACTTTGTCCAATAAATGACTCATATTCCTGTAACTTTTCTTTTCTGCCTCAAAGTGATTTGTTATATTTAGAATACAATTATTCATAGCAAGAACTAACTTGTTGTTTATTACCATATGCAGTCTTTCCCGCTTAAAAGAACAGTAACACCAAAAAACGGAAAACGCCTCAAATGCATTTATAGTTACTATGTGTATGTATATATATATATATATATATATATATATATATATATATATATATATATATATATACTACACTATAAGCACAGTGCATGAAATAAAAGACTGGTTGAAATGCAAAATAACTAATGCTATAGTACATTTAAATATTTCAGTTAATGAAGATTGTTCATATCGTATATCACATAAAATGGTGCCGTGCTCTTTATAAGAGTATAACAAATAAAATGAGATTAATTAAAAGAGAGTAACGTTGATAGGATAGTATCCCTTTTTATACATAGGATTACAAATATTCATGGCACCAGTATTCTCCATTAATAGAGATATTATATTATACTGTAGCTAGAAAATGGCAAAGCCTTTACAGGGTACACATAATACAGAGAACCAAATGCATTTGTGCTGTAGGAATCATGTTGCAAAGCATTGTATACTTACAAACCGAACGCACTTCTGCACCTGAGCTAAATGCTTCAAGTCTTCTTCACTCACTAAAATGAAGAATACATTGAAAGATTAGACTATGTTTCTTTCTTAATCTTCCATTATTAGAATGGCTGTCCAGCCAGTGAGCCAAGCACTAGATATTGTTTTACAAGGTTTTATTTTTTGGAACTTTAGCATACCTGCAAGCACTGTTAATCATGTTTTGCTTGGTTCACAAACATGTGGGTATGACAGATATTGTGTGCTTTTTTTATTTGTCTAGCTCTATCTGGTGCAATCTGATAGATATTTAAAGAAGACAAACAAATCACTCTATATATTAAAAGCAGCTCAAAGACCATGTGACATGTTTCTAACAAAATGAATCCACCACTACACGAAACAGGATCAGGCTGTTTATATGTTGATTTTACAAAGATTTGATTACTAATTACCAAGGAAGATGTCCAGGTTTGGATCATAGCCTTCCTGAGTCAAATTCTGCTCTTTCACAACTGGTTTCAGGTGCACTTTAAAAAGATGATTTTCTGGTCCTTCCAAGTCTTTGTTGTCTACAAAATCACACTCATTTAGTCTTTGCTTAAAGGCAGATACTTCCTCCCCAACTAAGACAGCCTCAGATTCTGACGACCACAATACCCCCAACTGGTGCAAGAAGTCTTTGATTTCTTCACTAAGAAATGCTGGTGTTATCCGAACTCTTACCCTGAAAAGAATAAAATATTCACATAAATACCTAAGATCGAGAGGCTTATTCAGGAAAGTCCATACAGTCACATAAATGTCCGAACTCGCATTCATTCGCCAATTCCACATATGTGGGTATTAAGCAAACTCTATGATGTGGCGACTTTGAATTCAATTCAGACAGTTACAATGGTCGCCAGAAGCTGTGTCTGATGCTTTTTGCTGATGGGATTCTGCTGCTTAGTGAATAGGGAGTAAAGAATTTGCTACTATCAGAGTGTAATCATTAACAGGCTCAGTGACCAAGCTGTGTCAGTAAAAACAATGCTTTGCTTATTGCACCACAGCCTGCAGCAGCTTCTGGGGCTATATTTTATTTTAAAAAGGTGAGCAATATCTGTCAAATACTATTTTAAGGCAAAACAAAAACATGTTTTCTGATAGTTTCCATTCAACACTTTTTGAGAAAACATAGAAGGTTGTAGATTACAGTGAGCTCAGCACATTGCTTTACTACATATTTGCATTTGTACATATGAGTTGGAAGCTTTATACTGCATTAAAAAAAGCATGTTCAGTACTCCACAATACCATTCTACTGACAATTTTGTACCAGAAAATACTTTCTCAATATAGATTCCTCCAGCTGTTGTTGATCTTCAAATTACCACTACTCATACTGGCAGCGGGTGGTTCATGAACAACTGTAGGACCTAAGTTGAGTCATCTCCCTGGTATAGGCAACAGCCTGGAAAATCACTGACCCTTTCAGCCTGAGCACCTCTGCCAGATGATCTGTGATTAAGACAGCTCTTAAATGGCTTAATCTGAATGTTTCCAGATCCTTGCAGGTGTGTAATGGAGCACAGTTTAATATAACTTCTTTCTGCCCAATGAGTAAATCCGAGGGTGCAGGTTTCAGGTATGGGGAATAGTCTGTGAGGATATTGTGGAAAACAGCAGGTCTGTCCAGTTGAACAACAAGCCCTGCTTCGTTCTGTTGACAGCTGTGGATAGGCGGAACTCCAGGGGAATTGAGAGATGCCAACTTATTTAAGAGATCTTCAGGGACCTAGAAGTATTAGAAAAATAAAACTGTCATTTTGAGCAGAAATTGAAACTCTGTGTCATTACAGATTATCCCAATCTCTTTTCTCTAAGCCCTGTATCTCTTATGAGAAAATATGTCCTATTCTAACCAAACTGTTTGGTTTAACACATTGCATGCCAATGCTATCCTTATAGTTTCTTACCATATTTGGTAGAGTGACTGCTAAATTAAATTTCCACTCACTGTTAGCCAGCTGCGGCAAGCAAAGAATGGTATGAACCAACTTGTGAAATGGGTTGAATAGGTTTGTCATAATTTAATCACTGAAAATACCAGATACAATTAGCAATCCAATATAGCCAGGTAGACTCAAAACATAAAATAGGAGAATCCAAAATGTACCAACATAAGATACCTCCTTAAAGAAATATTTATTTGCTCCATAAGGAAAAAAGTATTACAAAACCCAGCAGCCAACAAGCATACAATAACCATTACCTTTTCAACCAGGATAAGAAGAGTATGTGCTGCATTAATTTATAGAAATAGATGCTGCCCTGCAGAAATCATTTTTCAATAGAACCTTGAATTAAAAAGGGAATCTGTTTATTTTATTAAAGGGGAACTCCACACTCCATAGGACTTTTTTTCTTTCTAATAGAGCATCTTTAAATCTATAGTGCTTTTGTTTTTTAATGAAAACATCAAAGAGCTGTTCCAGACTCCCTGCCCTGGTCAATTTTGAGCAGCACTGTGCAGCCATTTATTGCTGTAGTATTAGCTGCCAGATACACTGCAAATAGAGGAGAATCTGACATGCAGCCTCGAATAGCACTCTAATTTTTTTTTTTCATTAAAAAAAAGAGAAGCACAGGGAATTTTCTGGAATGTTCCTACACTGAAAGATCAGAGTAATTCCCTGGATCAAGATCCCACCTCCAGTTATCCAGTACCCATAACTTATAATGTTATTACACTGAAGGATCAGAGTAATTCCCTGGATCAAGATCCCACCTCCAGTTATCCAGTACCCATAACTTATAATGTTCTTACACTGAAGAATCGGAATAATTCCCTGGATCAAGATCCCACCTCCAGTTATCCAGTACCATAACTTGTAATGTTCTTACACTGAAGGATCAGAGTAATTCCCTGGATCAAGATCCCACCTTCAGTTATCCAGTACCCATAACTTGTAATGTTCTTACACTGAAGGAAATCATCCAAACCAGTTTTGAAAGCTTTAATAGAATCAGCCACGGCAGCTTCCTCAGGCAGAGAGTTCCATAGCAAAAGAAGTATTAAAAAGTATCACTATAATTAAAAAACGTACCTTATATTGAGTTGAATTGTTACAGTCATAGCATGAACTGTGCTTTAATTCCCCGGTACTGATGCTTACTTTACAGCACATGCTGACACAGAAGCCACAAGGGAAGCTCTTCCCACTTGCTTCACCAGCAGTGAAAAATGGTTTAAACTTCATCACATTCATTGTGGGGCCAATGAGAACACTCCCCATTATGATGTGTGAGGTCAGTACAACCAAGTTGGAAGAGCTTTGCGCTGGCTTCTGTGTCAGCCTGCTCGCTGTGAAGTCAGCATCGGTGCTGGGTAATTACAGCACAGTTCATGCTGTGACTGTAATGATTCAATTCAATATAAGGTAAGTTTTTTAATACGTCTTTCTTTTTTTTAATTTACCTTTGGGTCTCATTTAATAAAGGATAGAACTTGGTTAAAGGTGTGATCAAGTAACCTTATTTTAAAGGTACATTATAGTAGCTGATGACTTCTCACCGGGAGGATTCGGAAATACCCTCTTCTGGTTGAGTTCAGGAGTGTACTTTGCAATAAACTTGGCAATCAAGGTGAATCTTTTTTTCCAATTTTTTTCTTTATTGAGTTTTGGAACTGAAAAACGTGCAATGAATATTAGTAACAAACATGGATATTGGTAAGCATTGAAAATTGAACAGCAATCAAGGTGAATCTTGTCACAACAGATCCCAAATGTGTTGTGAAAAACTCCAGGTTTATTGCATAGGATCACTCTGCACCCAGTCCGTATAATTTATTCCCAAATCCTCTAGGTGATTGGATTGTAGCATTTAAATACAACTTTATGTGCCCTAAAACAGTGGTTACTACTTAATAAAATAGTTTTATCAGTGGAAAAAATGAACAGATGCAAGCGTGGTTATAGCGGGAGTAGGCAATAGAGGGCAGGAATAGCAGAGAGATGCCAGTGCACCCAAAAATTGGTGATCTCCATGGAGACCCATAGTTTCCAGGTCAAATCCTGGTTATGTTTATAGGTTCAAGATACAGCCCCATACCCTGCCATGTCTCTATAGGTAGTACAACTACATACAAATATTAAAAACTGAACATTTTAGTGGGAAAATATCCATTTCATGCAGGTGTGTCAGCCTTTCTTAACAACAGACCACTGCCCCAGACAGTGACTGTAACTCTTAGAGGGGAATATTAGTAAAGCACGATTCACTCTCCTCCTGAAAAGGAAAATGTGGGTTATCCTTGCATTACACAATGGAAATAGAGGGACAGCCGCTAGTGTGTACCTTTCCTTCCGGGAAAGATTTAACAAGAGCCCCTCTGGGAACCAGGAAGTCCCTGCTCCTCAGGTTCTTTTGGCTGCTCTCCTTATAAAAGACAGTAGAGGGCGCACCATAACTATTAACAGCAGCGCTGAAAGCCCGCAGAGCCTCTGATACACTAATTGGCTCCGCTCCGCAGCGTTTAGTTTCCATGGCGACTTAGGAATGAAAACTGCAGAGCAGAACCCTCCTCCCGCAGCCGCAGATTCAAGGGGCAAGTTTACCTGTGCTCTGTGTGCGCGTTGTGTTACCATCATTTCCGTCCCAAACCGGAAGTCGTCATGAACTACTTGTCTGCCATCTTGGTTGTGGCAGTATCATCTTGGTTGTGGCAGTATTTAATACTATTATTAAATAATATAATTTAAATAATATAATAATATTATATATAAAAAAATAAATTTAAAAAAAAATGTGCAAGGTTTAATGTGGATGATTTGTAGCTTTCTTTTGCCAATTCTGCATTTAGTTTAGTTTTAGGGGGGGAAAATGTGTGGTAGTTTCTCCTTAAAAACAAATACCAAAAATAAGTACCTTATATGGGTTTATAGTTAATACATATTCATTTTGTGCTTCCAAAAAATTATATCTAGTGACTATAAAGTATAATATTATATATATTTAAATACTGGGCTTTTGGGCACACTTTCAGAATATATATTATCTAAAGCAGTGATGCCCAAGTTTTTTTTGGCCAGGGGTACATATAAAATTGTGACACGTGTGTCACGGGCCGCTTCAAAGTCGCAATTTTTAAAATCGTGACCACAACAAATTTTAAAGCAGCAGCTGCGACTATTTTCCATAGTAAAGTTGCGACTGCGACAACATTATCCTTATAAAGACGTGACTGCGACAGTAACAGTCTATTGCGTCTTTAGCTGGGGAATTCACACTCATATGCAATATTTCGGATTTCAGAATTTGGCCCGCAGGCCGTAGGTTGGGCATCATTGATCTAAAGAAACAATAAAAATAATATTTGCCATTGAAGTCTGTTTAACAACATTTGCTGCTATTAGTAAAAAGCAAACCAGACAGAAAACAACACCAATCATGAATTTAACTTAAAAGATAATATTTTTACAAATGCTGTATTTTATTATGTTCCATGCCAATCCAACTGGGCATTGTTTGGTTGTTATTGATCCTTTCAAGTCAAGTTAAAGTCTTCCAACAAATCACTTGTGTTCATTTAGCCTACATGCCAGCAACACAATAAACCTGAGAAAGGGAGGCGTAAGCTTCCTCCAAAACATTGTGCTGTTATCGTTCTGCAATAAAAGGGTGACTCCCCAGAACATAAGATAACTTTTGATATTTAAGGATATGCAATTGGGGTATGCTGTAGCCCTGTCAGGTCTACTCCCTTCTATAAAATTTTTCTGGATGTGCCAAGTGTGAATGCGCTGCTAGAGCATTCAAACTTGGCATGTAATCATTTCCTTCCAAGCCACCTACTTGATTATGTATGCTTCTGAATGCATTATTTTACAAGTACATGGCAGCCTTTGTGGCAATTCAACTTCACCCTCTGCTGAGAAAGCTGGTGTCCTAGACACTGGCTTCAACAGAGCATGTGTGAAAACCAATGGACCATGTGACATACATCAACCAGTCTTTGCACATTGATAGATGATATGTCAGGATTCATTAGCATATTAAAGGACAACTACAGCTCATTAAGTTTTGGGGTTGGGGAGAAAATACTAACCGATCACTCTTTTATGCTGCAGTGCTTTCCCTGCTCTGTGTAACTTACCAATTTATTCTTCTCTTAACAGGCACTACAATCCTCTTCACTTCCTGTTCCTGTGTATTTCGGCAAATAGAGCAAGCACAATAGATGTGCTACTTCGCTTGCTCAGTTCATCAAATATTTAGTATGGTACTGTTTAGCTTAGACCCAATGTACCATGTAACAGTATTATTAGAAGAGTCAATTTTATGTTTTGTATAATCAGTCTCTATGTTACGGATCAGTTCCATGCAAAAGTATATGGATGTGGGTAAGCGGGTTGACCTTACTGCAGGCTTTGTGCGGGTGCTAATTATGGAATAGAATCTAATTATATGGATATAAGAAATTATACTTGATTATTTGCTAGATTATTTTCCACAGGCCTACAACTTCGGTATCTGCAGCTAATCAACGAGAACATTTATACAACATATGTGTTTGATTTTCAGATAAATGCTTTACAGGAAGTCAGAAGGTTTTTCTGTAGACAATTTTCTGATTATCTTTTAATATGGAAGAATTTCTGCAATTTTATGTATTCGTATTATGTAATTATAAATTAACCTGAAAAGCAAAACACACACTGCAGCGCTCTCAATAAATGAAAATTAGTGTCCAAATAGTGTTAGAAAAATCCTTGTTGCTGCTTTTTCCAAGGAGTCCGCTTTTCAACTCCTCCAACTCCTTGGCAAGTGAAAAGCATAGAGTGGAGAGGACTGTTACCGGACCACTGGGAACCTCATTAGAGTGCAATCTCTATTCTGTGTTTCCTGCACCAGACTTTTACTGACAGCCTTGTGCTGCTTTTACATGTGTTTGACTCACACATGCTTGTGAGTATATCTATTGTTTTATTTCTCAAATGTTGATATTAAAATAGTATTACACTATTTTAGCTCTCTTTTTTCCTTGAGTATCCTGCTATTGCCTATCTATATGTTCTCCATAAGATGAATTGGGATGGAAGAGATTGGCATTTGGTGATAAGATTGTTACTACAGGCTTTCGTTTTCTCACCATCTGGTGAGCGCATAATTTGTATTCACCTCCCACTCAGTGTGAAGTGTTCACGTTGTTGTGGTTTTTTTGATAGTATCTTTTTTCTTGCACCATCCACTGGGTCCTTTTGACTATATATTATGTAAAGATCACATGCTCAATTATCACATTTAATGCACTATCAAGCGTGCATTTGTTGCACTTTTCTCACAACCAGGTCTTTTTTATAAATTAACCTGGTTACTAATGCACTCTGATGCATACTATGGACTTCAATATTTTCTATCCAGCTATGCAATGTATAACCAAGATAATGTCCTATCAGCCCTACTGATTTAAAATGGATGGTATCACCAGTACATTCTTGTGTATCTATACATTTAAAGGAGAAAATTAATTTATTTGAACAACACATGGTTATTCACAGTCCTGGGAACTTGGAGGTCTCCTGAGAAACCCCTTAAGTTCTCTGGCAATAAATGGTGGTAGCTCTGCCCACTCCAGTCCAACTCCAAATCCCCCACCCTTTTAGGCCCCAAACATACCTCATTGGTTCCTGTACCATTGAGCACCAGCCCCAAAATGGCAAAAATTGCCTTAGAAAGCCACACCTCCTGAGCAGCTAAGTCAGAGATCTGGCGCATGTCATGCTAAAAGTTCCAAGGTATGGTTATTCAGATAAATACATTAACAAACTGTGTACCAGGGTAATTGCTAGGTCTAAAAATCCAGTTCCTTTTGCTCTCTGCCCCAGTCTCTTTTAATCTATGTAATTTATCGTTGAGTTTTAATGACTTCTGAAGGGTTTCTTCATTTATATACAGATTTCATTGTCAATTTGCAGAATGCAAAGGTACAGCCAGAGGGTAAACAAGACAGTAGAAAGCTAGAAGCATTGTTTTTGTTTTAACTAAGGCAGCGGTTCTCAACCTTTTTTGAGCTGCGACCCCCGGTGCTAACGTCACTGCGCATAGCATGATGACATTCTGCTGGAACGTCATCACGTACGCGAGGCACGTGATGACGTTCGGGCGAAACGTCATCACGTACGAGCGTCACGTGATGACATTCCGGTCGAACGTCATAACGCAGGAACCCTTACAAAAAGGAGCTGCGAGCACTTCCGGGTTCCACAGCGGTTCTCGACCCCCATGAGATGGTCGTGCGACCCCCGCAGGTTGAGAACCACTGAACTAAGGGATTATTCCCTGTGTTTCTTTACCCCCCACTATCTACCATCAGGCACATAGATTATTATTTATCAAATAGATCCTAACCCAGGAACAGTACAGCCTCCAAAGATTATTTGACATATAATTGTCCTTGTTAAATAAATGATTTTTGCAATATATTACATACCTATATTAACTGTTTTTTGCATTTATAGCTACTTTTTTACAAGCCACTTCAATCTCACATACTTCATCTTCAACTGATCAGAGTAAAAATCTCATGCCATTGATCAAGGCACGGGTTTGATCATTTTGAAATAAAAACGAGGCAGGTGGGCAGGAGATCTGTGAGGTTACACAACAGCAGGATTCTGATTGGTTATTCTGCAACAGCTCTTGAAAGGTTACACACCTGTGGGATTCTGATTGGTTATTCATAATTTTCAAGTTTTTCATTCAAATCCTTGGCTTTAGATTTAAAACTAAACAGCTAAAGAGGAAGTAGGAGACAGAGCTTTTTAAAGAAAAGTGTTGATAAACTGAAAAGAGATGGAAATAATTAAATAAAATGTATTACAAAAGTGTTAATTTAACAGTGATGGACAGGCAAATAACCGTTGGACGCTGAAGTGTTACTTTAATGAATTAACCCATCAATAATTGGAATTTCCTATGTTAGGATTCATTTGTTTGTTTAAAGTGAATTGTATTGTTTCTAATTAACTAAACCCACTAGTGACAAATCCAAGGTGTTATATGAAGGCTAGTTATGATGACAGAAGAACTTTGTTTTGAATGCTCTGGAAATTAACATAGCAGGATTGCTGATGTGTTTTCAGCCTCTTTGAAAGTGTATCAATATCTATAAATAAAAGGTGTTTAACTAGGGTTTTTTTTTATTTATAAGGAGGTTTAAAAGACAGATTAGTTATTGTCTCAGAATGCCTACTGGTAATGCCAGTCTTGCTTGTCATGCACAGAACCTGTGCTCTCTGTTCCACAAAGCACAACCGACACCGAAAGACAGATCTGTTTTAGACTTTTTGGACCTTTCCAGCAACAGTATATAGTTTTGGCTAGTGTGTGATGTGCTAAAGAAATGATTATTACTCAAGTGGTCAGTGTGGTCATGAAGACCTACTCAGACATTAGGGAAAGGCAATGCTTCCTGGGAAATACTGTACATGCAAATTGGCTTTTCTAGAAGTACATGTTATTGTTGAATGCTTCAGTGAAAGCTTCAGATTTCCTATAGGAACTTATCTGGGTGTCATCAATGATAAATGAAAATCTCCACTGAGCTGTTAGACTTAGATCAAATTCATTTCAGGCTTCAATCCATACAAGCGTTCATGTGATATTTCCATGCCATGTAGTTAATCATGCTACAGATTAGTTGAACACTTATACATAGAAAACAGTGTGAGGGCACTGACTGTTAGAAGAGTAGGGCAAGATTGACAACCTGCTTCCAGGAGCCTGAATAACCTGGTCATGATCTTATCAGTGCAAGAAGCACTTTCTACAAAAGCTAAACCAATACTGAATATGATCATGTGCCAGTGCCTCCAAATACTTGTCTGCCCGGCATCTCTGTCTCTTTCTATTGTGGGTCATTTTGGGACCTTGAAGCAACAACTTACTGTTAAGTAGGATGGGCTGTAGGTCCCATATTTTTTTCAGCCAACCCTGTCTATTGGAGTACACTGCACAACACCTTCAGGGGTATCTACAGTACTGGGCAAGTTGCATAGCACCTGCAAATGCATTTTTGGGGCAAACTGGGGACTGGACAAGATGGGTCATGGGATATTAATGTGAGGGGCAGGAATGACTAGGCATAGAAAAGTACCTTTGGTTAACAAGATACAATTTTCATTCAGTTATATATAAGTATATATCAGTACTGGTTTCTTGTCATCTTTAAATGGGTACCTCCCAATGTACCTGGGGGGTAATAGAGGGACAGCACCATTACTGCCTTGTACTGGCACCAATACCAGTGATGTAATTCAGGTAGGAGGGAGGACTAAAATATCTGTACCCATTCTTCAGGTCCTATCCCACGGGATATAAGATTTTTGGGAAATATGTTAAATGACTTATTATCTCCTCCATACTCAACCCTACAGAAATACTACATGTTGCAGTGGTGCCTTGCAAGACTAGCTTTTTGCATAGATATCTAGAACCTATAATCACGGTGAGTAGAAAAACCTTTTTTTTCAGATCTCCTAAAATAACACTCTGTATTTAAAGACACATTAAGCTGTCATTATGAACATTTTGCATTTCTTTTCATTGTTATTTTGCTCTACTTAGAAATGTAGTAAAAGATAAACATTATCTGCTACTGGTTTCCGGTGGCTGCTGCTTCTTGATAATGAATAGCTGATAACAATCATTTAGTAAAATACATTCTGTCAGTTTCTAGCTACATATTTCAATTTGTCATTAGTCATTTTTTTCATTGCAAATTTGGATGACAAATCACCACTGCAGCTGTTTTCGCTAAACACATATAACAATCCCATGGTTGTTTGTATGGCAAATAAATGTCTGGCATGTTTACTTTGCAGGCACAAGACCTAAAAATGTAACATGAGATCAGCATCATGTGGGAGAAATTTTACATTTTATTGCATGTCATTTTGTAAATTGCACCTGCATAGGTGTGAAATCGTCTGCCTCATGCAGGGGTGTAACTATAGGGACCACAGCAATTGCAGTTGCCCAAGCCCCCAGGAGCCCAGCTGTATCCACTCTTCAGTGCTTGCCTCTGGTGCCCCTGAATTTCTGGTGCCAATCCTGCACTAATCCAAAGGATGGGGGCTTGGTGCAAATCCTGCACTGACTGATGCAGTTACGTCGCTGGTCTCATGAGCAAAATAATTAACCAATCAAGGTATTTTTAAGACCTTATCCCATTTTAGAATAAACAGTTTTGGCATCTATTCTGGTTGACAAATGAACTGGGACTTATTCAAGATTAACTTTGGCAATCGTACTATGACCCCATACAACTTACACATAATTTGCCTTAACTGCTTAAATTATAGTCATTATATATTTAGTGCTTCCAAAAATGCTAATTCTAGAAAGTGTGATACTGGGCTCATATAAAGAGAAAAACAGACAGAAAACAATAAAATTCATGCATTCAAGGTAACATTTTTACATGCACTCTATTTGAATAACTGTCATGCCAATCCAAATGAAAATTTTTATTTCTAAGATTTTACTGGTTCTTTAACATTCATCAGTATCCCTTATTCCCCTTAATTTAACCCCCACACTGGACCACTTGACTGTAACTCTTGGGACATGGAACTCAATTCCTCTAACATTTATTGGTAGAATTTACCTGGGGAAAATGATTTGTATTTATGCTCTTCACAATGCTCTTGCCCTTACTATATTCCCAGAAAATTCTGTCACTAAACTACCTAAACCAGGGGTCCCCAAACTTTTTACACAGGGGGCCAGTTCACGGTCCCTCAGACCA
>WMED01007058.1:0-17935 GCA_019650415.1 Pipa parva
AGACAGTGCATGTGAAACCAGGTGCAGGCTTTATATGGTCAGACAGTGTACCGTATGTGAAGCCAGGTGCAGGCATTATATGGTCAGACAGTGTACTGTATGTGAAGCCAGGTGCAGGCATTATATAGTCAGACAGTGCATGTGAAACCAGGTGCAGGCTTTATATGGTCAGACAGTGTACCGTATGTGACGCCAGGTGCAGGCTTTATATGGTCAGATAGTGTACTGTATGTGAAGCCAGATGCAGGCATTATATAGTCAGACAGTGTACCGCATGTGAAACCAGGTGCAGGCATTATATAGTCAGAAAGTGTACTGTATTTGAAGCCAGGAGCAGGCATTATATAGTCAGACAGTGTACCGCATGTGTAACCAGGTGCAGGCCTGGTTCCACATGCGGTACATCCAGACGCCTCACGAGACTGGAATCCCTTTAAAGCGTTTGCTGATGTCCGCATGCAGGACATCAGCGAGCGCATAACAGGCTATGCGTACTGAAGCGAACGATCGGAGGGTAAGTTCGCTCTTTGCTGAATTACCCCCAAGTGGTGATTACACTTGTTCAACAAGTGGTCAACACTGTTGGATGCGTAGTGTGGTGTAGTCAGTCGGATAGAAGTAGGATGATAAGTTATGCGGAGTGAGGTGAATTTGACAGGCTCACACTATCCCACTAATTATATTCTGTGAATATTCTATTTCTATGTCACCTTGTCCCTAGGTCATGTTCTCATTTAATCGCAGTTGTCACTTTTGTAGAAATAGTTGCCTTACGCAACACTGGACCCCTGTCATCAACACCCCAATTTTCCAGTCCTAAGTTGCGAAGTCACACAGGTGATTTTGGAGCAGTTCACTTAGTCGCATTCGCACCTTTTAGTTAGTAGTAAAAGTACCTGTACACGCTCATGTAAAATAACGCAAAGAGCTCTGTAAGTTTGCGAATCACTTAGTCACTCAAATTAGTCATGTATTTGCCAATATGCAGACTTTGCTCAATAAGGAAAGTGGAGAATATGCACCAATTCACTGCTCTACTCGACTATTCAGACTTGAGTCAATGACGCTCTTTATGTTTGAATTCATTGAATAATCACAATGATTCTATAATATTAGGTTAGTTTTTCAGAAAGATTTTAAAAGATTTCTTAGAAAAATGATATGTTAATGTTTAGATTAAAAAGGTGTCAAGAAGCATTTTCAGACCTTTATATCAAATGTGTAAAAATGTGAATAGAACATTATCAAGGTCCAGAAGCAATAAACTCTTCCCTGAATTTAGCAGTAGAGAGGCAGATAGTTTAAAGTTTCGCTGAGGCATATTGGGAAATCTTATAATTGGCACCTTCTGATGTTTATATTATGAAATTATAATTTACAAGTAGTTCCATTCAAAGGAGTAGGGAAATGTGTATTATATTGTTGATAAATAAAATCGCATTATAAAACCTTTCCCACTTGGGCCGTAAGACTTACTGGTCATTATTTTTTTCTGGTTGTAGCCTTGATTCCTTTATAAATATTGGCACCGCATCTTTTGTTAAACTTCCTTCTAAAAAAGGAATCCGTAAACATCAAATGTGATTAAAGAAGTGGTATTTCTATTACTATCAGTATGAATCATATTAATGCTTTTCTTATTTCTTCTAGTTAAGACAAATTTTATTTAAAGGTGTTCGTGAGCTAATGCTGCATTTGCCCTTTATTAGCATTTGTGTCTCTATCTATCTGATAAAAAACAGTTTCATATTATTTGCTTTTTCCTTTATCCTCCAAAACGATTCTGCGCAACTAACATTTTTACTATATTATTTTTTTTATTTTAAGTTTTTTTTTTATTTGTTTACTATATTATTTTATTTACTATAAGTGTACTTGAAGAGCTTTTTTTTTTGGACAAGTTCTGCTATTCTTAGCAATTATGTCCTTTATTTTCATTACACTGTTTATAGTTATTCAATAATTCATCGGCCTATTCCAACGTTAACAGTTGGTATACAGTTTTGTGATGGATAGTTCACAATAACCCCTTATTTATCCACATTTGTTTTTTGTTAATAAATAGTATATATATGCCAAAGTGACCAATTTAGAATGGTTCAACTCTTACTTCTACACAGTTTATCTGCTTTAAGAGGACCCTATCCCATTTGGTCTCCTTTAATGCTTACAATGCAAAGATGGTCCAGGGGTGCCTGGACACACTGCTGTTTTTATTTTTTGTCATTGTGACCTGCTTTTAACATGGACCAATAAAGATTTTTTGCTTTTAAACACGGGAGTGCCAGATTCACTGCTGTATCCTTTAATGCTTACCTGACTTGAGTAAAGGTAGCCCTATTAGTATTCAGTGTCTCTCTAGTTCCTTTTCATGCTGTTTTATAAAAACATAGTTAAAATGATATAATGTTGTGATCACTACTTCCCAAATGATCATTTGCCTAGATGTGTGATATTAAATGAATTCTGTTGATTAGCTGCAGAACAAATCATCATATCTTTTTGAGTCCTTAATCATTAGCTTCAAATAACTATCCCTTAACAGATCTACGTAAGAATCTTCTTCCTTTGCCAGAGCTGCTTCTTTTCAGTATCCCATCTAATATATGGGTAGTTAAAATCCCCCATGGTGATGACTTCCTTCAGATGTACAACCTTTTTTAATTCAGCATAATAATTCTATTTATGTACACTCCTGTTTATTTATATTTTTAAATAAACAACTAACAAGGGAAGGATAGAAGAGGAGTAGGAAGTCAAGCAGCGAATAACCATTCCATGTAATAATTCAAATAGAGTATTTCAAATCCAGGAGTAGATTCACTACATATTGTAATGTGAAATACAAAAAGAAAAGGACCAACCTATCCTTTATTGAGATATGGTGCAGATTCTGGGGATTCTTCTCACTCTCTTCCAAAAGGTTAGGTATGGCAGCTTGCCCATTTCAGAAATGTTGCCCAGAAGGGAGCAGGGAAGGCTTGTAATAAAGCTAGATTCAGTTTGCAAACTTACTTAACAAAGTGGGGGGCACCAAAAGTAGTTGTTAAGATATTGATCCAAGAGGTTTTGTAGGGTGGTGAGTTTGGAGCCATTAAGGACATGAGCTAATTTTTTTTTACACTTTTGGGTCACTATGTAAACTTCTAAAAAGAATGTAAATGAGAGAGATGTGCAAAGGCAATAAATGGGGGGGCAGAAGTATAGAAGTCTGAATAGAAATTTGCAAACAACTTACCCCACTTGTGATGGGCCAGGTAAAATCTATTAATTTGGACCAACTGACCATATGCATCTCGTCTTTAAAAAGGTTCCTCAGTTTCAGAATCACCAAGCAATGTTAAGATCTCTTGAGAAACTGTCAAACAATAAATTGTGTAGACTTCACCTAGGAATCTCCTAAGTGTCCTGCTACTTTACAGTGGTTCTGCAAAGAAATTTGGATTTTGTTTTGCCAGGTATTTATTGGTCAAGGTGTCCAATTCAGCACCTACCTAACGTTAGAGACTACTGAAACAGGAAGCCAAAGCAGGAACAATGGAGACTGGATTAATGCAAGACCACACTGCTATCATTACTATTATTTCAGCAGAAATGAATATTTTATTTAACCCTAGCTTTTTTAATATACCTAGTGTTGGTTCTCACACACCAAAGAAGTCTGCAAAAGGAATTTGACTGCCGGTTTTTGTCTGTTGAAAGGCAGGTGACTGACAGGTGGACAATTTTAGTATCTATCAGAGCTAGATCCAAACACATTGCACAAGTATTAGCATTGTCATTAAAATGTTACAGCGACTTATTATCGTATTCAGATGAGCAAAACTCACATATTTTAGGTCACATAGCATGCCTCCAGTTAATCAGACAAGTCCACACTGGATTTATAAAGAAGCACTTTGGGGGATATTTATCAAGCTCTTGTCAACATATTCCCCCATATTCAATTTTAGTAACCGTTTTCTCAATTCATTTTTGTCGACTTTTTTGATTGCGACCAATTTATGATGTGGTAACTAAAAGTTTTTGCGACCGAAAAAAGAATGAAACGAAAAACTTTGCCCCATTAAATACATTGCATTTTACATTGATTTCAATGGAGTGTATTTTCAATATCAGTGACTAGAATATTCATGCTCTTATAACATTGTGGTATTTTTCCTGTTACTGAGTTGTTGCATGTCATCTAGCTTTGTGATCTGACATTGAATAAATATTTATTAAAAGTTTTCCTGGTTTAAGACTGCAGCATGTAAATAGAAGAGTAATCAAAAGAATCTAATAGAACCAGTTAAACCTTAGGAATTATAGCGTTTTTGAACAAGGAAGAGTATTATATTAAAACCTTAAACTAAAGCATTATGTGTGATATAATGGAACCAGTAAGTGCTAAGACTAGTACAGAAAATGTGTTTTAGTCACAATGATCCCCCTCGAAGCTTCTCCCCACAGTACAGGAAATCGGCAAAAGTTGGGAGGACCCAGTTAGCTTATTACTGAACAGGATGTCAGCTCAGTAATACACTGTTTGCAGTATCTCACAATTGGGTGGAACACTTTCCCGCATTAAGACCCTTACTTCCAGGTTCATTATGTGTTGGAATGGATATGGGTTCCATTGTCAGCACCAAATGTTGATTTATATGGCCCCCAGGCCAAAACAGATTGGGCATCACTGTGCTAAAATGATACATAATACAAATACTACAATTCTGTTGTGCTTGACTTCAATTTGAAAAAATGTGTTTTACCATTTAAAAATCAATGTGTCCTTACTGTAAAATATTATGGATTGGTTTTTTGGGTTTTTTTGTGGTATTTATATATTGACTATCCTTACACCTTTTACAGTAGGGGGCACATTAACCTTTGCATAGAGACATTTTTCATTCTTCAAGAGCCATGTGTTTTTTTGGCACATTAGCCTCCAGGGCTTTCAGGTAGAGGATGTATGATGCTTTCTTAAAATACATAAGGCTAAAATTCAGATTGAAATCATAAAAGGAATGAGTTTTTGATGGGAAATAAATAGTCACATGACCATCAAGGAACTCTTCCCCCGTGCAATGAGAAAAAGGACTGTAGTGTGCATTAGACTATTCTCCTATTTCTACTATATTTCATTTTGCTACAGGGACAATTGAAACATATTTTGATGAAGGTGTCCATTTAATTATAAATTGGATCATTTATAATCCATCATGGCAGAAGTGGAAAATTGTCCTTTTTGGTTTATATTCTTATGACAAAAGTTGTCCGCACCGGATACAATAAAAATGATAAATAAACAAACAAACCATTTTCTCCTCTGTAAACATGTAACTTTGCACATTTAATTTAGAATTTATTTCTTTGGATTTATCAGTTGTTTTTTTTTTCTGTTTATTATATTTCTTTTCCAGAAGGATCGAAAAAGCCAACAGCCTAGAACACATTGATCAAGATGCTTTCCAAAACCTCCCAATGCTTAAGTATCTGTAAGAATATTTAATGTTTTCATATGAAAGTTGCTTTTACTGTTCCTGCTTTTGAAACATTTTATAATTTCAGTAATTTGGTTCATATATCACTTCCAAAATTATAATTTCTGCATTTGTGTTTGCATTTGGACACAAATATGCCATTCTTTGAATGCCTATTGTTAAGAAGGAAAAAGAAAACTAGGGTTTCTCAGACATATTGCTAACCAGCCCCCTATTCCATATGGTTTTAGGCATTGGTATGAGGGTATCTCTTTTAGGGGTGCCTAGAGTGATTCTCCGAAGGCTTGGCTCTGTTCTTCAGACATTGTTGATTGTTATTAATTGTTTGTTTGAACTGATCTACATCATACTCACATTCCATGATTTTTAAAACAGTAACATTCCAGTTAAGTCAAATACGTACAAGGATAAGTCAAAAGCAACATTTAAGAGTGTGGTGGGTTTAAGTGGTGGAGTAATTCAACTAAGATTTTTTCATTACCACTTAACCTACTCCCCTGCTCAGTGGACTAAGGAGGGATGGATGAAAGTTGGGTGCATGGCTTGGTAATGCTGAGACTGGGAATCATTTTTTGATACATTTTCTCTAACATCAAAAAGTTGTTTTCAATCCCATATAAATCAGCAGAAACTTTTATATATATCCCCCTAAAGTCGGAATAGTCACATAGAGCTATGAATTTGCATCTATTCTCCTCTTTCCCATGTTCTCTTATTAAGCAAACTCTGCAAATTGGTGAATACATAACCAATTCGGGCAACTATGCTAGTCACAATCTTACAAAGCTCTTTGCATTATTTTGCGTGCACGTACGCAGGTATTTCTACTATTGACTAGGATGCGGAGTGTGTCAAAGGTACGAATGCGACTAGGTGAACTGCTCTGAATTCACCTGTTTGACTTTGCCACTTCAGACTGACGAACTGGAGGGTTGATGGCAGGACTCCAGTGTTGTGTAAGGCAACTATTCATTCAAATTGACAATGGCGACTGCAAATTAATTACATAATTACCAAGGGACAAGGTGACATAGAAATAGACAGAATATTCACACAATACAGTTAGTGAGATATGGTGAGGTTGACTTCACTGCCCTTCACTTTCCTCACTCCGCATGACTTTTCATCCAACATCTATCCCACTGACTACGCCACACTACACATGAGACAGCGTTCACCACTGTCCAATTGTTCAACAAGTATATTCTCCACTTAGTCAATAGCGAGATGTGAATTTGCATCTATTTTGGCAATGCAATTCGTATTGTAGAGAAGTAAATTGGGCAGGTGAATTCGCACTTTAATCAATGAGGCTCTTTGTTGGTTACTGACTAAAGGATAGATTCACCTGTGGAATTCACCTCTCTACAATACAACTTGCATTGCCAAAATTAGCAAATTCACTTCTCATTGTTGCCTAAGCAGTGAATAGACTTGTTGAACAAACAGACACCGCAATCACTGTCGAATGCATTGTGTGTGTTGTAGGTGAACCCATATGGGATAGAAGGAATAGATGCAAATTGAGAGTTTTACGTGAGTATTTGGCCTTTAGTCAATAACCCCCTTTGTAAATTTTATGGGGTTGTATATGTTTTTGGTAGTGCTGGAGACAACAGATGAAGATTAATGGAATACAACAGATCACGACTCCTTCTTCTGTCATTGTCATTCTGCATAAATAGTATGGAAGTATTCACTCCCCAAAGCAATTGATAACCAGCAACTTGTCACTTGTAATCAACTTTTCATTCAGAATATTTCTTTTTCAGGTTGCCAAGTGCTGTAAATTGTAAATTGTCATGCAGACTGTGGTCTATGGCCACTATGGTACTAATCCTACTATGTCACTAAAATAAAATGTAAACTACACCTGCAAACTTCATTTATTATATCAAGATGCATTAGGTTACACATGGTAGAGGAAATATTTCTAGAATCTCTCTACACCTGTTTGTTATGTTTAAATCTACCCAGTAAGGTGCCTTAAATGAAGAATGAGATTAAAAAATATACATGTACACTTTTGGTGCATGGCTTTTTGTTAAATTAGCAGCAATTTAAATAAAATTATAAATGATCTTTCTACATATTTGTTTGAATGCATTTCATTGTAAGTTTTGACCTACTTTTGTAGTGTCAGGAAGGTCCTTCTTCCTAGCTTCCTTTTATAAAGGTCAATAATGTTGAAAGAATAAAAAAATTACCCTGTGCATTTGCATTTCTTGATATCCAAAAATAGTCTAGAAAGGGTTATTCCTGCTTATTTTTTAAAATCTGTTTAAATTATGTCAAAGGGCTCTTGAGTCCAAGTCATAAATATTTATTATTTCAAGTTCAATTGAAAACAATACATTGGTAAATTGAATGGCTACAAAAGCAGAAGGAATGACTGCCAGTAATATTTATTCACGTCTGAGATTAGCTTTATAAACTGAGACTCAGGGTGTTATTCAGCAAGCTCCGAAGTGGGGTGCGTAGTGTTCGCCTCACTTCCGAACAACTGACATGCGCATGCTGATGTCCTGGAGACTCGAGTGCTCTCGCCGGGAGGGGAATCCCTTTAATGCACGTGCTGATGTCTGCGTTCAGGACATCAGCATGCGCATGTCAGTTGTTCCGAAGTGAGGCGAACACTACACACCTCACTTCGGAGCTTGCTGAATAACCCCCTAAGTAAGCATAAAATATGTATACAATTGGTCATTGTTTCTTAATAACCAAGCACAAGATGTAATTTTACTTCATAGAAAATAGAAGCTTGATGGGTTTTATTGTTTGTTTTTGTGCATTCGAGAAATATATTTGTCCTTGTATATCAAATGTGTTTATTCAATAACTGTATTTAAAGGATTTGTGTGTATCAGTAAATATTCCATTCTACCTGTTTAGCTGTATGACATCATGTGTATATATATATATATATATATATATATACAGTATATATATATATATATATATATATATATATATATATATATGATGCAATGGTAGTGTAAAAATGTGGTGGGTCTTAGAGTTAAAGTTGAAAATATTGGTAATTTATTGCTCTAAATCACCATTTGATAATTATGAAATAAACCCCAAGGTGTTATTGCAATTAAGTGATTTTCATCCTCTTTGTGTGGTTTTCAAATGATATGAGATTGTGGTATGAGCGCTCATACAAATTCACACAGACACCAGAGCAATTGGTATCAATGCAAAACTTCTGAACTTTATTCCCCTTACAAGACATTTATATACCATATATGACACACAAGAAAAGGGTGGTCTCAACATTGGCTAGTAATGGTGCAAATGGCTATTTACATAGCTGGGAGTGTTTTATGCTAATAGACCCCTGAGTTCACTGGTGCTTAACTCTGCTAACGCCCAACTATAAACACAATTATCATTCACAGTTAGAACAAAGACCAGATAGATTCAAGGTTAAATATGTGCTGCTTATATATATTGCTACCAGATGGCATTACTAGCCAAACCTGAGTTTAAGATATAATTGTATCAAACTATATCTCTCACAAATGTTCAATATAATTTTTGGCCTCACTCATCTACTGACCCTTAACCTACAATGCATTGTCCTCCCTCAGTGATGCATACATATACCTTTCCTGGCAGTGACTATTAAAAAATAATCATGAACGAAGTGGCAGCTTGACCTTAAATTCCTGTTTAGAGGACACAAAAAAATTTAAAAAATAAAATGTCAACCCACTGGCTTTAAAATTCAGCAGGGCTTATCTATCTACCACTGTTGCTGAGTATTAACAAAATATACATGACCCATTAGATTAAATAATGACAGTAGCGTAAATGGCTTGAATGGGTGATATCTTAAAGGAATATATTGTAATGTGCACCAATTCCCTTCCTTAGAGGTGGTGCAAGATTCTTAGATGTTAGGCAATACAACACCATATATGTTGAATATTGAAGAGAAGATTACGCACACACACTTTTTGCAGATTCTGGTATATAACCCCTTTTATTAGACCATAGGTCATAGCTATGGTCCAGTAAAAGGGTTATATACCAGAGGGGGTTATTCACTGAGGTGCAAATTCGACTGTCGAATTCACAACCAGCGGATTCCCATAGCAATACCGCAACAATTTCCCCATTGTAAAGTTGCGACAATATTTTAATGTAAAGATTAACTGTGACAATATTCTCATTATAAAGACGCAACTGCGATAGTAGCAGCTTATTGCGACTGTCTTTATCTGGTGAATTCGCACCTATACACAATAATTCGGACCTTAGTGAATAACCTCTAGAATCTGCAAAAAGCGTGTGTGCGTATTCTTCTCTTCAAAATTAAATGACTGCACACCATATTATTTTTTTGTCCAAAGGTGATTAACCACAACACAGACCTATAGTAATATATTACTTTTTTTTTATAAATTTGGCCTAGCAATCCAATAAAATGAAAATAAAGAAATTTTGCAAATAAAAATATCATAATGTTCTAGAATTTAAAGGTTTGGCGTTTGAAGTTGCAGACTTCTTTTTCCATAAATGCATTTCCGCAGTTTGATATGTTAATTCTTTCATGTATCTGTTCCTATGAGTGTGTCTTCTACAGGCCTCTTCATGCAACAAGAAAAATGATTTATATAAACATTTTTTTTTTCTTTTTTTGGAAAATAAGCAATTGAACGGCATCAAAAACTGGAATTTCAACTACAAAAAATAATGACATCAATATTATAAATTATATAAACGACTGTATATAATTATATAATGCCATAAATATCAATGCAATTGAATTACTTTATTTTATTTTACTGTTCCTTTCAAAGCATCTGCTGCATCCTATAATGGTGCTGTGCATTCACTTACAGTCACATTGTTTAATAATTGTTTTAGTCATGTTGTGCCAGTCTATGCCTATTTATTTATGACTGTTTTAATATTGCAGACAAAATAGAAAACAATTATTCAAGGGTTTTGAGAATGGTAGATGTTGGACATTGGTTCTTAATTTGAAGTTTATCAAATTTTGTATGTTAACGCGGCTATTTTTTTTTTCAATATCACAATCCAAACTGTGCAGATTAAATATAACTGTATATCTAATAAAATTGTAATGCTATCATGCTGATAATTTAGTGGTACAGTAGTAAGTTGTGTTTACATTTAATTATGTAGAATTTTTATTTCTAGGGCATGTTAGTATTAATATTTTAAGAATCTCAGTTAAAATAAGAGACAATACGTGAAACTCCAGCGATACAATGCCTGGTAATATTTGCTTAAATATAGCTGAGGCCTTTTTAATAACAAATTTATTTATTTAATATCAAAGGGCCTTTGACATGATTAGAAATTCACTCTTACTTATGTACCATAACTGAATTTTTATACAGTAATCTATTGTACAGTTTATGTAATTATGGAAGAAACCTTAACACTAAACATAGTTTTATTTTGTTTTTTATTCTTAGGCTAATATCCAACACTGGAATTCATTTTATCCCATCTGTTTCTAAGATACAGTCACTACAATTTATGTTCCTGTATGTATTAATCAGCTTTGTAAAATATGTAATCCTATGTAACATTTAATAAAGACTGCTCCTTTTATAAAAGCAGAAAATGTAAACTAATCTAAATTAGGGATTTATGTGAATAAAATCTATTGTGTTTATGGTTTCACCTACTAGGCAATAATCAGATGGCAACAACAGTTTTCTTACAAATACGGTTATACACTTCAACCAAAACAGAACATCAATTTTGCAAAAAACATAACACTGTTACTCCCAGGCTTCCTAGTTCTGACAGCCATGCATTCCATAGCTGGGTCACCACATTCACACTAAACATAGTGGGCATCACATGAGAGCTTTTTGGGCACTAGAGGATTACATTTAACTACACACATGTGAGGCCAAGGTCACGTTTTTAAAAAAGGACGCTGTGAAAAAATGCCAAAAATACACCGCTGCAAAAAACTATTGAGAATAATGACTGTTACGCATACAATGTCACACTTGCATTTCAATTTGGGCGAAATTTATTAAACTCGAAAAAACTCATTTTCGCTTTTGCGAGTTTAATCCCGCAAACATCCGTAAATTTCTTGCAATAAGTATTGCGAGATTTGGTTTGATTGATATTTGCCGAGAAAATGTTTTTCCATCGAGTATTTCCATGGAAAGGTAGCCATACTTTACATTAGTGTAGTATAGTAATACTTTACATTAGTGTAGTATAGTAATGCTTTACATTAGTGTAGTATAGTAATGCTTTACATTAGAGTAGTATAGTAATGCTTTACATTAGAGTAGTATAGTAATGCTTTACATTAGTGTAGTATAGTAATACTTTACATTAGTGTAGCATGGCTACCTTTCCATAGAAATATTTGATTGAAAAAGTTTATCTAAGTAAATATCGATCAAACCAAATCTCATGATACTTACAAGAAACTTACAGGCTTTTCCGAGTTTAATAAATTTCGCCCATTTATTATATAGAGAGAGGAAAATGCGGTGGAACGCTTCAAATCATGATATTTCAAGCGTGTGGAGCACAACACCACAGGATTAGTAGCAATAGGAAATGAACAATAGAGGTCACACAGGAAGGAAAAGCAATGCATAAGTGCTATTTAGTTATATATAAAGCACATTGTGAAAATACGCCAGGGAAATGCAAAACAGTTTTGTTTTTTTAAGCGAGGCGCACCATATGCCAGTGTGAACCTGGCCTAACATGTAACATTTCCTTACAGAGCACTTATCTTATTTAATTATTACAATTAACACATTTTTGACAAAGATTCTAATTTCAGCACCAACCATAATATATCCAGGAGGCTCTACACAAGTTCCATCCATGATAGAAGTATGTCCACCACTTACTCAATGCTAGCTAACTTTTTCCATATCTTTGACATTCAGCAGAGGAACTTAACTTAAGTCCATCTATTTATGGTCCCCACTGGGATGAAGAAATAGCCCTTCCCATTTGGTACCTTCTAGGAGTCTTCCTTTCAAGGCAAGCTAAGATCTAGCCAAAATGCTAGTTTCTCTCCAAAATGAGTTTACTTATAACAGAATTTTCCCTTTCTGACAAAAAATAGTGTTAAGTTCTTACCTCCCAGGTATCCTCATGCAGAGTAAAGGGATTGCTTAACTGAGCTTTTATTCACACTCCTGAATCAGTAGGAAAATTCAGATTGGACTCTAACGAGATTAATTACAATTAATATACAGATGACCATATAGTCTTCACCCAAAATTGCACGCTTTCACTTGCCATTGTTTTAGTTATGTATTATCTCCACTCAGACTGATGCAGTACATGTTCCTCCTGGAAGCCACTCCTGAGCAAATATTAGTTAACGTTATTCTGTCATGTAATATATGCTGAGAAATGAGAAATGAAAACTTTTCCCCTCAAATGGGTTCTGCAGGGTAGTTTGCAGATATTTAACTGAATAGATATTTTTATTTTATAGGAGGAATACCTACCCAGTACAAATATTGTAACATTAATAAACTTTAATTAAATCTTTTAAAATTCCAATTTTTAATTTACTTTTTTTTAAAACTATTCCTAATAGCATACTACTGGCACATCTGCATTGCCAGGGACGTGTCTCTTTAATCTGGATGATTTTCTGGCCAATGAGCATAATTAATGCTGTCTGGTAGGAGGATGACCAAGCCTAAGGGCCTAATTCACCATTGTGCGAAGTGAGCCGCGAAGCGTTTGGCTCACTTCGCACATGGTATCATGCGCCCGCTGATGTCCTGCACGCAGACATCAGTGAGCACATTAAAGGGATTCCCCTCCCGGCGAGGAGACTCGAGTGCTCTCGCCGGGAGGGGAATCCCTTTAATGCGCATGCTCATGTCTGCGTGCAGGACATCAGCGGGCGCATGATACCATGTGTGAAGTGAGCTGAATGCTTCACTGCTCACTTTGCACAATGGTGAATTGGGCCCTTAGTATAAGCAAAATGCTATGCTACCATGTCCTACAAGAAAGACCCTATTTCCTAATCTTTTCTTGCTTGGAACCATAACATCTGTTCTTAAAAGCACATTTTCACTGATTACACTCTAATTAATTAATTAATGGAATTCTTTGGTCTCTCTTCTTTTACCACTAGATGGATTTCTATTTAATAGTGAACACTCACTGACAGCGCATGCGCACATTGATTTTTTTGATCTGTACATGGACTATCAGTGCACATTTGGGATGTGGGCGGATACATTCTGACATTATACGTCACGCTCAGAGGGAAGTTTGGATGAATTCTCATTAGCTCAGATCTTGGAAATTAAGGCAAAAATGCAGCAAAATTATGTCGGCTTGTACTCTTCAACATACAGTAGCTATACAAAATTTGTCACTATAGTGCTCCTTTAAGAAAATAAAATACAAATGAACTTTCAGTGTTTACGTGTTTAGAATAACTTATATAGCCATGAAAACAATTAAATGATTTCCTTCTGTTTTTTAAGGGAAATTCAAGACAATATTAATATAAAGAAAATTGAGAGAAATTCGTTTCTTGGACTCAGTACTGAAAGTGTTATTTTGTAAGTATCCGGTGAATTGAAAACAAAAAAAAACCTTATTATTTGAAGCTACATTGTCAATAGGAGAAATCGGTATATTTACAGGTAAATAAAATAAAAACTTTTTTAAGTATTTATCCAAAATCAATCATTTGTTTCTATTCATTGTATTTTTATTCCTGTTAATCCAACCTGAATGACCTACTTGTTGATATGTGCCAGCAGCTCCGGTATGCTCAATAAAATCCCTGCTCCTAGCAAAACAGAATATTTTCAGGAAAATACATCAATGGGCCAAACATTTGCAGAAGTCTAATAACCTATAACAACCAATCAGAAGTTGATTAATTCTAATTCCATTTTATCACTAAATGCAAACAGCTGATTGGTTTCTGTGCGGTTACTATTAGTCCTCTGGAAAGTGTGCCTGTGTTGATAATTTCCTGTGTATGTTTTTGAGCTGGGATAAAGCACAGCATATGGTTAACAACTGACTTTACCTCCAAATTGCTGGATGCAACAATGATAAAAAAATCTTTATTTGATACCACAACTCTGTAAAAAGAGAAAATTTGTGTAGGAAAGTATAAAAGCATGATAACAATCATCCAGGAGGTTATAGCAAGACAATAAAAATTCAACGTATTTAAAAAAAGTATTCAATTTAGAAAAATAGTGAAATTAAATGTTGGTTCGACTAAACATCCTCTTTAATAAAACATGTAATATTTCTTTTTGGCAATATACTATATTGCCTTTGATGCTGATTTTAATTTCCTGATTCATTTGGATCTTTCACCTCTCCATGACATTGCCCCTCAGTGATTTACATTTTAACATACAAACCACTGCTTCATTCTGTCTCTTTTATATTTATCAAAATAACTTTCTCTTTCTTCTACAGTAATGATGAAAATTCTTTACTTTTCACATCTTTCATGCTGTATCATATTTATATCTAAAAATAAGAAAGCTATTGTAGAGCATGTTTTGTTTTGTTTTTTTGTGAATTGTTATTTGCTGAAACCATTTGTGCAAACTGTTCCCCAACCCATAACCTCCTCACTTCCAATTTAACTACCTTAATATATATATTCCATGAATATATCCATGGAAAGGGTAGCCATACTGTATAGATACCTTTCCATTAATATATCCATGGAAAGGGTAGCCATACTGTATAGATACCTTTCCATGGATATATTCAATAAAAAAGTTTCTCAAGGCAAGTATCGATCGAGGCAAATCTCACGATACTTACCACGAAAAACTTCACACTGTTCTCCCGAATTATTAAACTCAGAAAAGCGAAAACGACTTTTCCGAATTTAATAACAATAATGGTTAAATTAAAGTGATACAAAACTCTTTAAATTCATTCGCTATATGGAATGTTAACTCTGACAGGTAAAACCCAGTCACAACAATTATAATATATTAAGTGCATTCTTGGGTAATACCCTTCTGAACAATGAAAGTGATACACACTCCTTTTGGATTAACCTGTTCTGTGTATTCCCTGTCTACTTGGATAGGCTATACTCAATCATAGTCTGTAGTTCAAATCCTTTGTCATTTTTCTATTTTACTGTTTATTATCAACTAACCTCCCTCAACCTTATTTGTTATAGCGTAAAGTTATTGTCATTAACCTTGATAAAGTCCCCTGTAGGAGTGAAACGTATAACATAAGGAAGACATACTGATTCTCCTCTCTTTATTAGCCATTTACTATTAGGATAATACCACTATTAAAAGTGGTTTACCTTATTTTATTTAAATCTAATTTATATTTATAGAGACTATGACACAAAATTTATTAAAGTTGAAAAGACCATTTTCAATGTTTAAACTGAAAAATTTGATAAAAGAATTAAAAAAATTATCAAAAATTCGATATTGAATTTTTCCATCGATATTATGGATTTTCCATAGAAATAAACAAATTGAAAAATTTTGATATCACGATATCGAATTTTCGATTTTGAGGTAAACAAATTTTATTTTTGTATAAATTGCTATTCGATATGAGCGGATTGAAATGATTGATATCGATGTTTTTGATTTTATTAAATTTTGCATTATGTTTTAGCTTATTATAACCAATAAAAGTTATATTTTAATCGATACATTCTAGTATTACTGACCAGATAAGTGTGCACTTGCAGGTATATAATGCCCCTTCCCCTCTTATCTGTTTATTTAGTGTAATTCACTATTGGAGGGAAGTGACCCAAAGTGACACAAATTCACTTAGTCAGTCACATTTGTACTTTAATGAAGTAACCTTTTGAAGCTTTGATCTTTCTGGGTAAGAAGACAAAGCTTCCCTGGTTCAAAAGATTTGGACACATTCATTATGTAATCTATATACAGTATATAAAAATGAATTTATGTGTGTATGTGTGTGTGTCCTTTATGCATTACTACACCATTCATCCGATCGGCATGAAACTTTGGGAAGTTGTTATGTACACTCCCGGGAAGGTTTCTGGCATAGTACATTTCATCCCCTATTTCACGTAAGGGCAAAACTAGAAAAAAATGCATTATTCATCTGATCGTCATAAAACTTTGGGAAGTATATCTGTCTGGTGATTTTCGACAAACTCTGCCAGTTATACCATGTTCAACACCTGCTGATAAACTTAATGCACGTCTCAAATCGTCAGTTCTATGGCAACATGTAAAGAAATTGACTTTGAAAACCAATATGCCTGTTCAACTACAAAATGATGCATCTGCTGAACGTTTCGCAAAACAATTATTGGAGATTGGCAATGGGAAGATGGCTATCGACAGATCTACACAATGTATCACATTACTAACAAATTTTTGTAAGATGGCATCAACCAAAGACGAATTGATACAAATGGTTTTTCCAAATATCGCACGGAATTACAAAAATCATCAGTGGCTAAGTGAACGTGCTATATTAGCAGCTACGAACAACGATGTCAATACCATCAATTTCAGTATTCAAAACGGAATAATAGGGGAAGTGACAACGTTTTAAGTCCATTGATACTGTAATTAATCAAGACAAAATTGTCAATTACCCCACTGAATTCTTGAATTCACTCGATTTGCCAGGTATGCCACCGCACATTTTAACACTGAAAATTGGCGCGCTTATCATTCTTCTCTGAAACATCAATCCACCACGACTTTGCAACGGTACAAGACTTTCGGTGAAAAATATGAAAAACAATGTCATCGAAGCTACAATTCTGAATGGGAAATACAAGGGGGAAGATATACTGTTTCCACGTATTCCAATGATCCCAACAGATATTCCATTTGAGTTCAAACGTTTGCAGTTTCTGGTGTGACTCGCTTTTGCAATGACCATCAACAAAGCACAAGGACAATTGCTGCAAGTATATTAGCTAGATTTGGAGAACCCATGTTTCTCACATGGACAACTGTATGTGGCCTGTTCACACATCGGAAAACCTTCTGATTTATTCGTATACGCACCAGACAGAAAAAACAAAAATATAGTATAATAGTATATTCACAAGCACTCAAATAAATAAATAGAATTTAAATGACACTTTCAAATGATTTGCTGATGAAAATAAATAAATATTAATAAAAAAGGACACAATGCAAATTGTTTATTTTTTTATAACGAGTTTTCTTGAATTTCTTTTTTTCTGATATCGCAGCAACGCGCGAGGGGTAAGCTAGTTTGTAAATAATTAATGAGAGAAGGGTACTATACAAAGCTGGCTTAATGGACTTGGGAGTCTGGGAAATTAATTGCCATTCTTAGGGAATTAAAAAAATGGGTGGTTTCCTGCACTGCTGTGTGAAGAAGTCTCATTCAGGAGATGAAATGCGTTCGGCTTCATTTTGTGCAGCTAATACCTTTTGTGCATACCATTGCACCGGGGCAGA
>WMED01007059.1:0-17932 GCA_019650415.1 Pipa parva
GCCGCACATTGATCCGCAGACCCACGTATTTCCCCACAAAGATGCTAATTTCCCCAGCATATGCAAATCACCCAGCAGAACTGCATATTGCCCCACAAAGCCGTTGATTGCCCCGCAGGGCCATGTATTGTTTTTAATCTGTTGTTTTCTTGTGGAAAACCTGATGCGGCCCAGTCTCACCCAGACTCTACCTCCAGTGGCCCCCGGGTAAATTGAGTTTGAGACCCCTGTGCTAAAGCCTTGTTTTTTTTTTTTTGATACAACTTTCTACAAAAATCTACTGCTTAACTACTTATTGAATAAATATAAACACTATATTTGCCAGAAATAGTTTTATATAAAGCTATGGCTCATTGACAAACCCTATCCAAAAGACAATTTCAAATTTATTAAAGGGTCTCATTAATTGAGCTGGGAGACCACATTTATAAAATAGTACATCGTTTTTTCCTTAATTTACAGGGAAAGAAAAATGACAGCGAAATGGGGCTGAAGCTGATTGATATGGTTGAAATGCTCTTTTTAAATATGAGCCACATGTGTATCTGACCTGCCTGAAAAAGACACCCAAGATAGAATGCTAATATATGGTAGTAATGAAAAAATCCTTCCATTCAATCTGCTTTCATGTTGCTAGGGACACTGACTTGTGCAACCATACAGCAGCCTAGACTGGAAGTAGCAATAAAAAGGTTAGGTTAAAGGCACTATAAAATACATTTTAAAGTGAGCAATTCCTTTTAGAAAAGGATGTCAGTCAGTATAAATACCAATTCCCAACATCCTCTGAAAGCCAGAGGTGAATGATTCCCATATATCTTGTTAACAGCACTTCTCAAATAAAAATAAAAGATCCACACCCATTTACACCCTGTTAATCTTAAATATATTCCTAGGAGGTTGACGCATCTGAATAAAACTGATGGTAAGTCAAATGTGATTTTAAAAATCCACATTTCTGGAGCCTTCCGTCTGCAGCTGGGAAGAGCAATATAAAGACATTCCGCGTGGAATCTATTGAGGACAGAATCTTGGCATTGTTGGTACAAGGAAAAAAGTCAATAATTAGTGATAATGCACACAGCTGAGTAACAAACCCAGCACTGCAAACAGGGTCCCCATAATTACAAACCTAGGGACTGCTGTCATACTGTGTGTGTACAAATTTGGTTTCCTGTGTAATGAGAGAGAAATGGAAAAAGCGGGATTCGTCTTTTTTTTTTTTGTTTCGTTTTTTTTCTCCTTTAATAGGAATACATCATCAGGGGTCAGATTAACGAACATCATTTCACTAATGCTCTTTTCATTTGGTGTGCTTACAATGGGAGTAAAATGTTTTTCAATTTCACGTTCCCAGAACATTGTAAACTGTCATTATTAAACAGCTTTAACATTACAAGAACAGTTTTCTCTCTTTTTTTCTTTGTATTTGTGGAAAATCAGGTTGTTTTCAGATCTGCTACACGGTTGCATTTTGCATTTCAAATAGCTGGTGCAGCATCTGAAAAGCTATTGGTGCTGTGGGGATGGGGGATTTGCGGATAATAGGATATGTTCCTGGGGCATTTTTAGCAGTTGGATAGAAAGAGGAATTATGTACCCCGTGTGAATTTTATTATATATTTTAACAACTCATCCATCAGAGACCTATGTATTTCTATATTACTGCTAACAAATATCATGGAAAAGAGAAAGTAGTGTGGTTAAACTCCCTTCCCCCATGAATAACTGGATTATTCTAGTGAGTGAGCACCAGTGTTACATACTGCAGCAGATATCCATCTGCCAGCATTGGCTCTGGGTGGGCATGTTCCAGAACTCTTAGAGCATAGGGCTCTGTGCCCACATTACATGATTGTTACTATTCAGCTGTGTGTTAAAATGCCTTTTTTAAAGATGATATCACAAAGACCAATAGCAGACAGAGTTTTACTAACTTGGGGCATGTCAAGAGACAAATGAATTTGTTCTTGGACAGATGGGACTGGTCCAGGACATAAATCACAGTTGGCTAATGTGCAAGTGAATAAGGGCATTTGCATCTGTTGAGTGTGGCACGCACATGTGGCAAACTAGCTGAAATTGGTCTGTATCAGCTCAGATATTAGCCACTTTCTGACCTAAACAAGGGACAGGCAACAAGGGTAGGGGGTACAACAGATACAGCTAGATAGGGACTCAATAACAGTTAGAGCTATGTACAATAACATCTGGAACATTTCATGGCAAACTGCTCGATCTTTACACTGTACAAACAGAATAAAGAAATTTTGTGAATGATTCCCAAATTTCCCAGCTTCATGAAGATATCAGTCAGAAAAGATCTAGGCAGGGTGTAAAATGTAGCTACGCTTTCACTACTATAGGCAGTCTGTTAGTTTCACCGCTCTTAGTACCCAGACAACAGATGATTGGATTGTAAGAGGAACAACTGGATCTGTATAATCTGTTTCTCCATGTGGGTAGGCAAATGATCTGTTTGCTTATTTTTATTTTTTTTAAAGCCGTATTTAAAAATGCTATTTTCAGCATGTAGAAAATCACTTTTTTTAATGCATTTGTTTAAATCGAAAAATTGCTTTTGATCCTGTAAAAGTCTGCAAAAAAGCTTGATAAATAACCCCCAATAATATCTTTTAAATCAGTGGTAGAAAGTTGTTTATCCAACACTTTTACTTGCTTTTCTTAATTGGTATCCAGAGAATTAAGCACGAGCTTCAATTCCTGGCAAATGCTTTCAGCATAACACGGAAACAATGAAATAAAATACAATTAGTGATTACACGCCTGGTGTGCATTGGAATCTTACATCTACCAGGGTTGTTCAAATAGATAGAAAATACAGGCTCCAAAAAGAAAAGGATGAAGAGAAACTGCACTTAATTTATATAGTAAATACATTTATGTCTTTTCTCCTGAACATACATTTCAATGTAGGGACATTAAAGAAAGTGTATAAAGAATACACTTCTTTAATCATTAAAAATGGATAGTGATGTTGCTACTCTAGGCTATGGTGAAAGTCACTGCAATGGATATTTATAAATGCATATATTAATAAAGGTCTATAGCAGGGGTCAGCAACCTTTTGGGCTGAGATAGCCATATATGTGCGGCTCTGCTAAGCCCTTTTGAATCTAGAGCCACTGACGTCATCTGCAACATCACATAGGTGATGTCAGCGGCTCCAGATTGGCTAGCAACCCAGAAGTGCTGAGAGAGCTTTGTCTCTATAGCACTTGCCGGCGATTAGTTGGCAGACTGTAACGAGCGGTGCTTGCATGTGAGCTCCGATCGTTACAGTCAAAGAGCCAGATACAGCCATCAAAAGAGTCACATCTGGCTCGAGAGCCATAGGTTGCTGATCCCTGGTCTATAGGAATTTTCTACCTTTTCGCTGCTATTTGATCCATTTCGACATTTTTTGCAACGTTTTCATTGTTTTTTTCTTTTCCCTGCATTTTCAATCTCCCTCAATTTATGCAGCGCTAAATAAAATCTAACGATATAAAAAAAATCAATATTGATAAGTATCGATGTGTTAAGACCACTACACTTTACATTACTTTCAGCTGAGCCCCTTTTCTATCAATATCGATATTGCCGATCTTTTTGACAGAGGGACTTATAAAAATGTTCAATACCATCTCCATAGGGAATAATGGGTCTTCGTCTCCCTCAACCAGGTGAACACGTGAAAAAAAAAAAAGGTCAGAGGGGGCTTAATATATATCAATTTATTAGCGATGTTGATATTTTTGACCTATTTAAAAGTGTATCAGTATAATAGGAGAAAACTTTTTCAATTTTTATAAATATTCCCCATTATGGGTGCACAAAGAGGATAAACTTGCTAATTAAGGGGTTTTAAAGAATTTGTTATTAAGTTAACAAAGTAACAAAGGAAGTTAAGTACAAACCTTTCTTTATGCTATAGCTAGCTGTGACATATATACATTTAGAATATATAATATTCTATCACACATGGTGCCTTTAAATTTTGGGTTGCAATTAATCGTAAAAAGGAAAACCTGTTAGGCTAGGTTCACACTGGCGTTTTTATGTGCGGCGTATATATAGAATCAAAAAAAGCCGTGCCATGTAAACCTATGGACTTACCTTGTTCCTGTAACACTAGTGTATGACGCGCATACGCTGTGTCTGGAACATTGGCTATAGCATTTTTGCCGGTGTATATACGCTGCGCATAAAATGCGGCTAGATAGGAGGAGCAGCGAATGCAGAGGGAGCGTTCACACTGTGTTGGGTAAGTACAATAGGAAAGTGCCTCTAGAATATATGCTGGCATTAATTTTCTGGCGTATTTTCGGGAGGGACTTTCCTAAAATACGCTAGCACAATTACGCTAGTGTGAACTGGCCCTTAGTAAAAACAGTGCCCGAAAGCTCAAACTTAAAGTGCTTTTATTGCTTGATGCTACTGATAAGATGATGCTTGCAAAACGACAAGTCTGCATTTATATGCCAAAAGGATTCATCTTCAGTTCCTGTGCAGATGAAGTAACTTCAGTGAAAATGGAGCCGATTGTTTTCTGTTATGTCATTCTCCAGGTAATGTTTTACGTGATTTTCATGTCCTGTTCAGGAGAGCATATCTGCACATTTGTTTGGGTCGGTTTCCTGCTAATCATGTTCCATAATCCTCGCTAGGCTGATAAAAAATCTTTCAGGAGCCAAGGCCTCCAAAATAACAAATTGGAGTATCTTGTAGATTGCTGTGGCCATTAATACTGTGGGAGGATTAAGCTACAGGTCTGTTTTCTGTCATCTAGTCAAATGACAGATGTGGGTAGCAAGGTGCAAATGTCTGATCTGGTAGTGAAAATAGTGAACTTTGGGGACAAATAGAATAGATGTAGAAATCCTTCCAAAAAATCAGAATGAACAAGTGTGTCAGAATCTGCCCTTATGAAACCATTTGGAATATTTCAATCCACATGATAAACCGAATACTAGACAGTTAAAGGGGTAATTCAGGAAAGTGCAAACTTACCTGTCGAGCCTTCGATTCACTTTGCAGAGAGTGGTACGAGCTCCCTGTTCTCCTGTACACGGAGATCAGCAAACGCTTTAAAGGTATTCCAGTCTCGCGAGGTGAGCCAAAGTACCTTTAAAGCGTTCGCTGATCTCCGCGTGCAGGAGAGCAGGGAGCTCGTACCAGTCTATGCAAAGTGAATCGAAGGATCGCCTTGTAAGTTCAGACTTTCCTGAATTACCCCCTTAGAAGCATGTTTATTAAAATGCGAATTGTTCCATTACTGCATTTGTTTACAATTTGCATATTCTATAACGATGATAATTTTCTGCAATTCAGCAAATTCACTCTCAGTTCACAACATATTTTCACCGCAGCCTGCAGCAAATGCAACAATACTTTGGTAATCATCATGTGTCTGAGCAAATCCCCAAGAAGGACTGGCATAAATACCCAGGTATCACTTTGCCAAAGGAAAGTAGCGAATTGAGGGGCTTGGCAGGTTTCTTGTTACTATTCTAGGGAAATTTCATGGCTTATAAAATATAGTGACAAAGTGTAAACATAAGCTTGGAATTCACTATTTTCATAAATAACCCCATTAGTAAGGAAAAAGAAAAACTTTTCATTCTAAACATTATTAGTTATGGATGCATAGTAGTCTGGTATTATATTTGTATCCATCTTTATCACTTACAAGTGACAAATTAACATAGTTTATAAAGCTGAAAAAGACACAAGTCCATCCAGTTCCTGCAATGTTGATCCACAGGAAGACAAAAAACCCATGAGAAAAATAAAAACAAATTATACCTCATTTTATGGAGATAAAATCCAAATCCAGAATTATTCCTTAGCTCAAGAACACATCTCCAGTTACTTAATAATAATTTTAATATTCTTTCACTCAAGGAATTAATCCAGACTCCGTCAAGTTCCAATTCCCGCACTACCCTTACAGTAAAAAATCCCCTTCTATGCTGGTGCAGAAACTTTCTTTCCTCTAAATGTAGAGGATGCCCCCTTGTAATACTTACAGCTCTTGGTATAAATAGATTGTGAGACAGATCTTTGTACTGACCTCTAATATATTTATACATAGTTATTATGTCACCCCTTAATCTTCTTTTTTTTTTTTTTTTTTTTTAAACTAAACAAGCCCAGTTATGATAATCTTTCTTGGTTTTGTAGTTTACTAATTCCTTTTATTACTTTAGTAGCCCACCCTTGAACCCATCCATCTTTCTAATGCATTGGTAGCCCACCTTTGAACCCACCCATCTTTCTAATGCACTGGTGCCCAAAACTTCACACAATATTCCATGTGTGGTCTGATGAGTGATTTGTAAAGCGGTATCATTATGTTCTCGTCATGTGCATATAGTATACCCCTTTTAATGCACCCCATGATCTTACTTTCCTTGGCATCTGCTGCTTGACACTGGTAAAGTTTATTGTCAGCTAAAATTCCTAAATCCTTTTCAGTGTCTGTTTTCCCCGGTGTTTTCCCCTTTCTATGTATATATATATTCCTGCTTCCTTTTATGTAACAAACAATTATATATAAATAAGCTGTATAAAGATTGTTGTATTGCTGGTAACATTCTTAGAAAATAATTCAGTCAGAAAAGGAACAGATTAACCTGATAAAAGAAAGCAGATTATCTATACACTGGTGGTTTCTGATTATAACAATTAATCAATAAGAAAAGAAATCACACTCTGCTACTCTATTCCCAAGATAAAGTGGTATGGGTGTAGGGCATAATATGCTCAACATAATTAGCAAAAGTAAATCAGGATGAAACCATTATGGTGTGTGGGCAATCCAATATATGCTCTCGAGTAGGTTCTTTCTGATTTCCTTTTTCTGATTATAACAAAGCAATGGCAAACTAAGCCTTTTGCCATGCAATATTCACAACTACTATCTGTTTAGTGCAAGAACTGGGTCACTGCCTCGAGGAACAATGCTTAACTAAGAGTTTCAAACGGAATATCCTGGACAAATATCTACCTGCTTTGGCAGTGAAAGGGTTCACACACTACTTTCAAAGCGGTGACGTGTGTCCCACTCTGGGAATTCAGATGGAATTAGAATCAGACTCTGAGACTTCAAGTGCTGAGGGAAGCTGAGATTCGATTCTTTTTCCCTTTTCTTACATTTCAGCTAATGACATTTAACAAACTCTCCCCATTAATCACTGTGTATTAATTAGTCAAGTGCCTTCAATCTACTCATGCAAAGACAGGGAATCTCTTTGCTCCAGTGATGTGATTAGTTTTGCCCTTTTTCCATGTTTAAGTGTTTACCAATCACAAGAGCCGTTTTAGGGATACTGAGATATGTATTAACCCAGTGATCATTTACCATTAAGTGCAAAAATATACACATTTTCAGTGAAATATTCTTGGTGTGTTAGATAATAGGCTGTAAGAGTTAAACTATAAAAAAATATCCACTCCGCTCACCGTAATAGATCAAGTGGAGAATCCCCATTTTACTGCAGAACCTGCTCAACATTTCAGAATGGCTACCGCCTCCCTTCATCAGGTTTTAAAATGTAAGCCCATAATGCCAGGGATTTTATATCTCCAAGGTAGAGACAAACAAAATGTAATGTGCTCCACAAACAATGGCAGCAGTTTGGATCCCTAGGACTGCACTATACATATGATAATGTATTTAAAGCCAACTTGAATTTCTATACCAAAGTTAATTCTGCATATATTTGTATATACACATTCACACATATATATAGGGGGTTATTCACTAAGGTGCGATTACAACTGTTGAATTCTCAAGCAGTGGATTCCCATAGGAAATCCGCAACAATTTCCCCATTGTAAAGTCGCGACAAATTTTTAAAGGTAAGATTGCGACAATTTTCCCATAATAAAGTCACGACTGCGACAATATTCTCATTATAAATATGCGTCTGCGACAGTATCAGTCTATTGCGACTGTCTTTATCTGTCGAATTCGCACCTATATCCAACAATTCGGACTGTAATGAATAACCCCCATAGAATGCCCCATCATGTACATAATTTATTGAGGTTTTATTAAAACATGCACTACACAGTATGCACGTGTTACCATTTATGAGATTAATTGGTGTACACAGCAAGCCTAGGTTGTACAGTATATGGATAAACTGTGTACAGCTCCATAATAAACCTGTTGGTTTCATTTTTACTATGTTGGTTGGAGGGTGATTGTGGGATTATTTTTGTATTATTTGCATCTTATGTGTATTTGTGTATAGTGTTAATTATGGCACATAGGGGTGTGACAGATGGCTGGGTGGGGGCTACCAAGTGTACAGAAAACATATATGATGCAATGTCATTCCTGATGTTGATTCCTAATGAACAAGCCCTCATCAATGGTTCAATAAACATATCCTATTCTGGATTAGGTGGTTAGTGCTTATGAATTCATAAGGGTGTTGGTTCTTGAGGGAAAGTGCTGGCCTAGATTACTGTGTTTTATATATACATTTACATATATATGTCACTACATGTGTGCAGTCTTTCCACACCAATGCCTATGTATTTCTTTGTCTTCAACCCAGTCTTCGCATTCCCTCTTAACTACTTAAGTCTCATGATGTCTATTACGTTCACATTTAAGAACCCAAATCTACAGCTTCCTCATACAACCTGATAGATACCTGCTTTGGTATCTAGTTTTTTCACTCTACCTGGCAGCTTGATGACTAGAAAATACTCTTCCTCACCTTCCCTTTCTCTCCAACTGTCAGTAAAAGTAAACTGCATCAGATTGCATAAAGACATTTTATGAAAAACATATAGTAAAGGACAATATTTTCTGTTATTATTCTATCAGACCAGTAAATGCTGATTACTGGTTGCTAGGGTTTACTACACCTGTCATATGATAAAAACTCTCTGCAATACAATTTATTATTCTGACAATTTATATTTTTACCTCCTGCTAAAGAAGACAATTATTTTTGACTGAGAAAGTTTGAAAGCTCCATCATCACTGAATGGAGACATTCCGAATCAACCCTACAGAGAAAAAAACAGGTGCTTATAATTGAAGAATAACTAAATTGAAAACTTACAACAGAAACTCTAACACTGGAACGCCCAGTGTATATGGCTAATACAGAGACTTGTACAGGAATCCGACTCTGTTAAAAATGTCATTACTATTATTATATAAGAGGGTATCCCTGAAAATTCCTAAATGTACAGCCAAGTTCTGGGAATCTGTCCTCTTTACAAAAGACACAGGATATTTGCACACCTTCCTGAATCCACTTGGGGACCTTTCAGAGACAGGCAATACCTAAGGGCCACACCTTCCTCCTCTAGGACTAGCCTGGTTTATCCCATTCCACTGTGCCCTGGGTCTTTAGAGACAGTTACCTTTTTTTAATTTACTCTAAGACAAAACCAGACATGTAAAACTTCAGAAGAAACCTTTCATTTTGGAATGAAATAAAGGTTTTCGAACACACAACTTGAAAGACATGCAAGATTTTTGCAAATGAACAGTCACCAATGGTTATTTGCCTAATCACTTGCGAATGCCAAACAAAAGGTTTTTTTTTTTTAGCAGAATATTTTATTTAACAGTTGTTATCCTCTACAACCTTTTATTCAATGATGTTGATTCACTCACTTACCTTTTTTCTTTTCATTAGCACACTCTTAATTCAAGTATTTAACTGAAAGACATTGGAATTTTGAGGTGCAGGTACAGTATGTAACATCACAGATCCGATGCCTACTTGTTTCCTTCAGATTGTTTTTTTTTTTTTTAATCAGAATTCTCAACCCTGAGGATCAAGTCACTGGCATGGGTTTTCAATTAACTCTTAAATGAATGTTCTCAATAATCACCTGGATGTCAAGGTGTAAGGGGTTGGTTACCTCTAGACATACCTTCAACAACTGTTCTCCCTTCAGAAGATGATAAATGATCTTTCATGAAACTAATAAGAATAATTAATGTTTGGGTTCTATGAAACTGAAATCAATGAATTCAGGTCAGGTGAGTGGATTCTGCACAGGCAGAGTTTGCCATGATTCTGGTAGCAGATGGACAGAGCTGCATTATCCAACATGAATAGGAGAAAAAAAATGATGTTGCTTTGTAAGAGAAACAATGGTTGGTGTAATGATTAAACGTGATCAGGTTGCACTGATGAAGGATCAGTGCTTTAATTATCTCTGTTTACATCAACGGGCATCTTGGTGGAAAGTAAATGCTGAGACACCGCTTTGAAGCTTTCCTGCTGGCATAGGCTTGAAACTAACACAAAACAAAGGGTAAGAATGTAGGTGTGCTGATACAAAGAAAGGAGAGGAAAGACAGAAGCGCTGAATGATGTACAGCAAGAGAATGTGTCCTTAGAAACTGGTGAACAAAGAAGTGAGAACTCACAATTGAGTATTATAACTTCCCAATAACCTTTAACTGAAAAGCAGCCGCAGTTTCTAGAAGTTATGTATAGAAGCAGTCAATATTCTGCATTGAGAACAGTTATTATAAAGGGACAATAAAATCCTTATTATTACATTGTATTATCAGTGTTCACAAACTATGTGTATGACAACTGGAGTCAACCTTGATGGCTACAAACATTTATGGATACAATGCAAAATGACGTACATTGATAGATTTACTTAACCACAGCAATATCTATTAGAATGGATTTCATTTTACACGTGAAAGTACAGTCCCATCCACCCTGCAGGGTTTGTATACTTGCATCTAACTGGACTTAAATTTGGGTGTGTTTAATATGCTGCAGGTGTACTGAATATTCTACTCAGCACAGCTGACGATATACAATGGAAGCATGTTTTAAAATGCTTGCAGTGTTTATATCTATCTACATATAAAAACAATGAGAAATCCATCTGTAAATCCCATGTTCTGCCAAATGTAACTATGCCTGGGTGCACTGAAAAATCTGCATGCATTTCAAATATAATTTTAATTTCAATTAACATTAACATTAAAAATGGTCAACGTTTTTGATGCTCCCTCTTGGATCAGCTACCAACACCATTTTATGCATGTAATACATTGAATGAAACACCCCCTGACCTTGTGTTGGTTTTTACTCTTTTCTTTACCCCATGGCACCCTTATACCTCTCTTCCCCTGTCTTTTTCCTATATTTTCTCTCTTCTGCTTTGTGATCATCATTCTTTCTTGGTCTATTGTGATTTCGGGTAAGCAGGAGGTGACAATAGCCATTGGAAGGCTACATATAGCTGCAGGGCCACATTATGTACAGTACTGTACCTGGATAAACGCCCTTTAAGGATGCAGTGTAATACCTTCTCATCAATGGGTAAAACAGACATGAGAATAGAGGGAAATCCTTGTTTGCTACGTCTGCACAAGCCGTCTATTTTTTTCTATTATGGGATAATCAGGAATGACATTGCATTTCACCCCAACTTCCATTCTTTCTAAGCATATGAAATGTCAGAGGAGGTTGAATGAGAAGCATGTAAAAGCAGACCTCCTCTGCCTCTAGCTGTAAGAAACAAGATTAACTTGTGATACAAGACAAGTTCCCTGCAATGTGAAATTGTTTTATAGTCACAAAAAATTATCTTCCAGGGTATAGTCATAGTAGCATGGTGATAAACAAATGTCACGTAAATGATGTTCTCCTGGGGATATATTATTCTAGTACCTCAATTCGCAGCTTAGTAACAAAAAAAGGGATGTTAAACTATGAAAGGGTCTTGCTACTAGGAAATGCACAATATATAAGGTGCCTAACAACAATGTGTGATCATCTCAAAATGATCAGGTTTTGGCTGCAAGCCACAAATCCAATATAACTTAATAATGCTGTATTTGTCACACTGAGCTCAAATTTAAGAAGCAATTTCATTTTTATCTTAATCCAAACTTAAGCTTCGTAAGTACAAGTTTAAGCAGATACATGCAAGCTTGCATCAAATTCTTATTCAGAGTTAAACATGGCAGTGCACTGTTGATGCTTTGTTCCATGTACCTCTATATTTGTGTTTAATGTAGGTTCCTAAAGATAAAGGTTGTCAATCTAGGAGGATCTAAAACTATGGCTATGGACCCTATTGTATTCTAGATTGTTGTTGACTGTCTTCAAACATGCTGTCCCGTGTACAACATATATAGATGAAAGTTGCTTTCTGTATCCTAAACTAATCTTTATTACTACTATAAAAAGTGGTATTCTGGAGTGATGACATTCTTAGTGAATTGGTTAATCCAACTTTGAGACAAAACCCTTTAAATAAATAAGGGAGAGGAATAAAACCTAGGAAACCTTAAAAAAATTAATTTAGGTTTAGAAGACACATGAATGTAAAATTAGCAAATATCCTTTCTCCTTTTTGGCAATGGGCAAGCAGGCAAGGTAGAGGGAGTCCAATGGACTAGTTCCCATGAAACACAATGTCCATCTCCCTACACAGAGTGGGGAAGGAGGTGGTTATTTTTACCTTTCTAGTTCCACTACACAATGGATTGACAAAGGAGGATAGAGATACATGGGCTTTTAATTACATTGGTGCTGATCACAAGTCATTGTAACTGGATGAATGGTTAATAACTAATTTTTTCACCTTTGTTCCTTAACTGAATGATTGACTTTTAATTAGTTTGCTGCTGATCACTTTACTTTGTAACTAGACATCAGACTATTTAGAAGTTTGTTGATGATTACATGGTTTTGTAATTGGAAGTTTCACTGTTAATTAGTCATTGAATGGTTTGATTTGCAACTAAGCTAGGCTTTGTAACTCAGATTTTCAATTTTGTCTTGTCATGTTTGCATTGTTGGCAAAGTTTGTACCAATTCTCTTGTTCAGTCACCTGCATCACAAGGGTTCCTATTACGAAGGCAGTCCCCACAGGGTTGTATTTATAATCCATTCTACCTGTTGATAATAAAAGGAAGCCTGCAAGGGTAGGAGGGCAAAAAATTAAGTACACTGTCAATTAGCAGGACCTTCTGCAGCAGGGATAGAGACGCCAGAACTATAATCTAAAGGTTTTTCAGTGTTCAGGATGCTCTTTTGGTTACAAGAATAGTGGCCCACTGTAATCCCTAAAGAACAAATTTAGTTAGACAGGGTCTCAGATTAAATGTGGTAGGTCACACCAGAATCAAGTTTAGTGTAGCAGACTGAGACCCTGACAAAGAGTCATATGGGGGTTGTTCTGTAGAGGGATGAAGGTGCAGATCCTCACATAGCGATGCATAGGGGAAGTGCCTAAGGTCCTGTTGAATGGAGTACTCGCTGGCTTGTTAGATGCCTGTCTGTGAAAGCTATGTAAGGAGTTGAGAGTTGATACCTAATTGTAATTATGCTGTTATGCACAACAAGATACTTTCAAAAACCCAAGAACATCAGCTTTAACACAAGAATCCCTGCCACCCAATCTTTGACAGGATGATGTGCATGATCTATCCTGGCTTTCTTGGCTAATTATTAAAGTTTAAATCCATAAAAATTTTAAAACTTTACATCTTCTTAAAGGAGGTATTAACCAAAAAGTGTTACACACAGAATCCTTTACCTTATCTTATGACTTCTGTAAAACATCATTTCATTTAATACTATAACAAGCTAAAAAACAAAAAGGCAATACAATGATGTTTCTACACTTCAGTCATATTGATTCATGTGATGTTGTGTATGAATTATAACATGTAAGCTTTTAAAGGACATAACAGCCCACCAAGGAGGGGATTCTTAAAATTGACTTAAAGTCTTTGATTTCGTGTAAAAATTATCTTCAGCAATTGTATAATTTTTTCATGTAGAAGCTTATTTCTGTAGATGTTCTGTAAAATGTTTTTGAAGTAGCTCAGTTGAATGAGAAAACGTGTTTCCTCTACACAAGGCTAAACATATTATGAGGACAGATATCTTTGATTATTTCTTTACCCTGTCTACAACAACTAATGTTCCTAGCTTTAGCTGTAAAGAAAAACACAATCACTTTTGGTATGGTTGTCAGGTTACAGAAGAGTTAGTTTTTTTCTCAGTATTGTTAGCATTAATTTGTACCCTAATCCAAAATATCTGTTTTTCTTTTTAAGTTTATTTAAATCTGCCTAATGCATTTGTGATTCTCTAATCTTTACTGGTAATATCACAAGGTCTCCATTCCTATATAACACTCAGGTAAACCTGCAGTAAAGCCATTGTAGAGTATGAAATTGGCCAAATACTAGTAAAATTACCGCTCCATTTAATTTTGGCCAGGGTGACCTGGGACTTAAAACAAAGTCAAAATTAAATGTTTTTAGTGGAGGCTGAAACAAAACTAAAAACCAAATCATCAATGGAATTAGTACAGTTCCCACTACCCAAGGGACCCCTGGTATCATAAGTTCAAATATATTTCATCTGTCCCTTTTACATGTGGATAAAAAAAAGACAGTATTATTTTTATACAAAGATGAGTTCATCAACAAGTTCTTTCCTAGCCAGAGCTCTCCTCTCCTTTCTCTGCACAACAAGAAAAAGCTGCCTGACTGCTATTGGTTAAGCAGTGTGCTGACCTTTTGGCCACATAAATTATGCTTGGAATGCAGGAGATTACAGAGGGAAAGATGACTTGTGCACATGTGCTAAGTAGTAAGTAGGGCTAAAATGTCTGGGGGAGGGTACATTTTCATGGAAAGCTGGCCAGTACAAGTCACACACATATTTCCTGGTGCTGGAGCTTATCAGAGCTGCCTACTCAATCATTCTGCGTCACATGAAACAACTACCGGGGAGAAAAACTTCTCACTAAGGTACAGTGGTATAGTACTGCATATGTAAAGATATAATTTGACTATAGTTTCCCCTTAAGAATCCCTAGATTATAATTGTCCACTGTTTCCCATACCAATAAGTATGAGACCACCCTGTGAAGTCAGTAGCTTCGACTGGCTACCCTATATTGTATGCGCAGGGTGTCACTCTATTGACAGATTGGATATTTACAATGGGAGTAGTATGCTACTATTATTGGTATACTAGTCTTGCACACTTGTTCAGCACAGAATACATTCACTCAGCTCCATTTTTACAGAGATTTAGCTTCAGCAGTATAACGTACCGACAAACTGCAGTGGAATCAGATACCAACCAACAACCTCAACGGTATAAACTACCTGGTTTTAAATTCCCAGATTTAAAAGCATAGCTCATCTGTTAACGGCTCTCTAATGAATTCTGTTGTGTACAGCTCCCTGGCATTAAATGTCACATTAATGGACTTCACATCACCAGCTGTTCTTCTTATGCATCTCTACATGAAGCTCTGAATCAGTGCTAGATTGCTGTATAATAAACTGTTCTATATTGCTAAAGTGTTTTCCTTATTTTTTCCTATGAAATGGCTTTGACAGAGTAAAAAAAAGTGGCTGCTCACATAAAGGAAAAACCTTCCTTACCAAAAACACAAGATATGGATAAGTATGGCAGGTAATCTGCCTATATACCTGCTCTTTTTCTCACCTATACATAAAATTCAGTATTGAATTGTTCAGTCAGGACAGAAATGAATTTACCTGACTTTGTTCAAGTGGTGTAACAAGCTCCCAATCAATACAAGCACAAAGCATATGTACCAATGTAATGTAGTTAATTGTATACATTAATAATCCATGGTGGTTTAACGATACTGTGTTAGTATTTAAAATCTCTCTCCTATGTGAGAATTCGGTCAGTCCATCAAACAACCATCACATCTGACCAGTGCTTTTTTTGTAAAAAAATATTTGCCGGTACTGCTCCTAACGCAGCACTAACACAGCCAGCCACTGTCTGTCTGAATGACCTGATCAGTCATCAGATTTTCCGGTACGCCGTACCGGCTCGTACCACCGCAAAAAAAGCACTACATCTGACTATGTAAAGAAGGCAACATTGTAAGTTACAGAATCTGCTCCAAAGAATAGAAACCCTGAAATGAATCTGTAGCAGTGGTTCTCAACCTTTTTATTGTCGCAACCCTTTATCCGTGACCCATAAGGGAATATTGTCGCAGTCGCAACTTTACTATGGAAATATTGTCGCAGTCTCAACTTTCAAATTGTTGTGGTTGTGGATAATGTGTATAAAGAAATCTGTGACAATCCAGAGGGGTGTTAGGTGACCCCTGGCAAATTGTCATTCATCCTCAAAAGGGGTCGCAACCTCCAGGTTGAGAACTGCTGATCTGGAGGAACAACAAGACAAGGAATGTATAGAGGGCATGCTTAGCACCAGAATCTAAGCTTGGTCACACACAGAACTAGTTTTTACATCAAGCGACAATTGCATAACATAAGACATAAATCAAATTCCCATTAGTGATGTTTTTATATATTCACTGGATCTGTGGAAAACATAATGGAAATCAGTGGTCCTATACCTTTTGAAAGATATATGACCACTTTTGTTGACTTAAGTGGAATCACAACATATAGTTACAGGGAATTCCCATCTTCATTGTAAATCTTTTGTAAAAAGTGCAATGTGCTTATTTTTGTGCATTTCACTAACAAAGCAATTGTCCATAAACACTCCCACCACTTCTTATACTTCACGGTTTGCTCCTACTTCTGATCATAACCCCTAGCAACCACTTGGCAAACTTGTCATCAATGACGAGTTACATGAGCCACTACAGCTTCTTAATTAAAGTCTCATGACAGCATTTTTATTTAAAAAAAAAAAAAACAGACAAGAATGGGGTATTTTATCCTTAGTTATAAATACTTTATCACTTAATTACATAAGCTAAGAATAGCTTTATTCATAGTAAACTGCCAGGGAATCTCACCAGTCAAAATGTTATAGAACTGACAATCCTTCTACAACAAAAAAAAGAGACCCACCATATACGGGTTACCATGGTGTTGGTTGGTGGATTTTACAGTTTATATTCAGGAATATGTAACTAAAGCTGTAATGTTATTTATGTGCATTTGCACTTGCACGTAACATGGATACTGAATTTATAGAGGGCCAAGGAATGTGTACATTCATCTCTCCTCTTTTATTTGTCACTCTTGGTCTTTTGTAGAAAATCTTTACTTATTGCTCACAATACACAAAGACTATGAACACAACCAGCACTGTTTCCATGTGACATTTATTCTCTACAACGAGTATAGTCATTTTCTTTTTGATGACTAAGCAAAGATTTCATACAGTTCTGCATATTCTTTGTCTATGAATCTACTCAGGGGGTTCTAAAGCATCTCAGGTCACGCTGACACACTGATTTGAACACAAACACATTTATGGTCCTGTGATGCCATAATAAACACCTAATGTGCAAGACTCTAAGCACTGTCACTGCCACTGTCTGCAAACATATCCCTATTTAATCATCACAGCTCATTCTTGCTTCAGGCTTGTCCTGTTTCAAGCTATGCCCTTTGTAGAGAAAAAAACAGACATGCCACTAAGTGACATAATGAATAGTGTGCAAAGTGATCATTTCAGTGAGGGTTATAATGACTTTAAACCTTTTCCACTTTGTCTGTTTTATTAGTAGTGACTGGCCATGTCCAGGAACGATTGAGCCACTACTTGTTTTACGGCATTTAATACAGGCACACATTGAACCTGTAATAGGAAGTATGCAGTTACCCCTTTCTAACCCTTAGCGTCTCTTTGACTAAAAGTCCCCGTTCACCTGTCGAATTCACTTCGCTACAATCTGAGTCGCATCGCCAAAATAGTCGCTAATTCACATCTTAGGATTGACTAACTGGAGAGTACACTTGTCGAAAAGACGGACAGCGGAGATCAGTGGAGAGAGGTAGGATGAGAAGCCATGCGGAGTGCGGCGAATTCAACAAGTGAAGGGCAGTGATGTCAGTTTCACCATATCCCACTAATACCCTGTTTCCCCGATAGTAAGACACCCCCGAATGTAAGACATAGTGGGGGTTTT
>WMED01007060.1:0-17932 GCA_019650415.1 Pipa parva
AGCCCCTGATTTTCCCCCTCTGCTTCTGATTGCTCTCCCAACCCCAGATTGCCCCGCAGATGCGCCAATTCCTTCGCAGGTTCGGAGTGTCATTTTGGTTGGTGGTGTGCCCCAGGATTTTGTAAATGTAAAAAATGTGCCGCAGCTCAAAAAAGGTTGAAAATCACTGGTCTATAGCAATTAATCTCAATGTGAGAATGTCTTTTAATATGCAGGAAGCTACATGACACTATACAGTTATTTAAAATATTCAATCAGTGTCTTTCACAGGTGAGTTTCAGAGATATTTCAATATATGCCTTTTTCAAAAGAAGACATCTGTCACAGTTTGATTAACTTTCTGTAAGATTCAAATGCTGTTGTAAAGTCACCCAATGTGATTCTAACCTGAGTTACCTTCATGTATAACCTGTGACAAATGATTATAAAAATTATAGCAAAGAAACAAACATCACCTGTAGGGCAGATTTTCGCACATTTGTCTTCTCATCTCCTGCTCTATATCTCAGCATTGCCAGGATTTCCTTTCCTGTTAAAGAGAAACTATTACTGAGTAGGTTATTATACAGATCAGTGCCGCCAGAATCATCCCAAAATGAATATTGTTGTTCTCTTATTCAATTTTAAATTAAACTATTCATAAATGATCTAATGTAGAGAATTCAGCATTTGCTTATAACTTTTTATTTTTAAGAATGTTCACTAATCATGAAATTACACTACTAGAAAATTATAATAGCATAACATATAATATCAGAATAACAGCCCAGCAAACTCATCAAGCATAATTTTTTACATTACATTTGTTATAGCAGAGAGAAATGCCATACTCTTACACTGAGACAAATGAAGTCTACCACCAGAAGTTTAGTACAGCCTGAAATAGGAATAGTAAAGGGCTTGAATAAAAATCTAAATAATGAAAATGAATTAGTATATTTTTAAAAAAGTTACACTTCAGATTAATGGGGAGTTATGCTAAAGGCCAGCCAGCCATTAATGATGCACTAGGTGAGATAACCAACTCACATGATTTCTAGCAGTACAGCGGAGCGGCTTAGGGCTGCCTCCTCATCCCTTTAACTTTATGTATAAGCGTGCTACTTATACTGTGTGCTTTAGGTACAAGCAGACTGAAGCAGCTTTCTCCTGCCAAGAAGCCCAGACATGCTAATGATGCAACTTCATCACTTAGGGGGAAATTCACCATTGTGCAAAGTGAGCTCCGGATCCTTCGGCTCACTTCGCACTGACTGATATGCTCTCATTGATGTCCTGTACTCTGACATGAGTGAGCGCTTTAAAAGGGATTCCAGTTTTGGCAAGGCGACTCGAGTGGTCTCGCCGAGACTGGAATCCCTTTAAAGCATTCGTTGATGTCCACGTGCAGGACAACAGCGAGCGCATAACAGTCTGTGCAAAGTGAGCCGAAAGATTCGGAGCTCACTTCACACAATGGTGAATTCCCCCCTTAATGTGCAGGTTTCAATTCCAAAAAGAATACCGTGTCTGATATTTGGTGCATGCTCAGTTTAGACCTGTGCCGTAGATCCTAGCATTTTAATGAAGGAGTTTATCTATTTAAGAGTGAAGGCAGCAATTTACTGCTCAGCAACTGTATGAGAAAGGAGCATCTAACTATTCTTGGGTGTGTCATCTCTCTCCTTACAGACAAATATATTACATATTTTATTTAATGGGAAGCTATCCTCAACATAAAAGTTTTTCATTTGTGCCTGAAAACAATATGGCATTTTAGAATTAAATAAGCATTGTAAAAAGCTGTAAACAAGTTAAAACCACTTTTTCTACTTGCATGGTGAAATGCATTTACAGAAATTATGAATATCCCCTTCCTTCCAGAAAGGAGAGGTCTGTAATTCTCAGGCTGAAAGAGCTGAGGTCACTATTTTTATATAGTATTTTGACAGGAGTTGGGCACTGAGGTTTATATAAATTATAATTTCTATAAATGGCAAAAAAATGTAGTGTATAATTAAGAGAACAGAGGAGCATAATGCTTTTGAATATAGTTATCAAACTATATATAGTTATCAAACAGACTAGTTCTGTCTCAAGGTGATATGTTTTGAGTTTAAGGGCAAAATTTAAAGCCGTTTTGGCTTTTCCGAGTTTTATCGGGCGAACGTCCGGAAGTTTCTCGCGGTAAGTATCAGGAGATTTGCTTCAATCGATACTTACCTGATAGAAACTTTTTCCATTGAATATATCCATGGAAAGGGTAGCCATACTTTACATTAGTGTAGCATGGCTACCTTTATATTGAAACAGAAAAGGTTTCTCTCAATAAGTATCGATCAAAGCAAATCTCGAAATACTTAACTCGAGAAACTTCTGGATGTTCGCCCGATTAATAAATTAGAAAAAGTGAAAACGAGCATTTCCAAGTTTAATAAATTTAGAGTGTTACAAGTCCATATTTTATACCAGTAACACTTATTGAGGTAGTACCCAGTATTTCTTTTAAGAAAGATTTCTAATGAACACTCTTTAAGTGACATCTGCCATCTAATTACTGTATGAATTATAAAGAAAAGAGAAGACTGTATAAGCAGATTAAGTCTGAACAGTTACTAAACAGAAAACATTTCTAAGCTTACCTTTTCAAAGGTACAATTACTATGTTAAAGAACAAAAGCTAAGAAAAAAATGTAAAACTGAAAAAAACAAACTTTTTTTAATGAATAACCATTAATATACAGTATCTAGCACTACTGTAAAGGAATACACTTACCATCCGAACCAAATGTGTCAACATTGTCAGAAACTTCAATGGTTTTCATAGTAGCCATGGTTTTAAGAGGGTGCCCTGTGACTATAAGACAGAAAAAGACACAAATGAAAAACAAAAAATTAAACAAAACCCCTAGTTTTTAGTTGAGCAGTGTTTCAAATGTTTTCTGACCAGCAACAGAAAAATAGACAAATTAAAATTCCCATCTGGATTACCACAACACCTGCTCAAACACTTAAAGGACCAGTAACAACCCCAAAATAAATATTCCCATTTGGATTAGAATGGCAATTATTCAAATAGTAAACTTGTAAAAAATGTGATCTTTGAGGGTAAATTCTTGAATTTTATTGCTTTCTGCTTGTATCTTTACTTATAGCAGCTATGTTGTTTAACAGGCCTCACCCAGTCCCATTGTTTTCTGTGGTGCCTTAGATTAACCATATTCAGTGAGCGTGTCCACAAGCCTAATTTAAAAATTAAATAGCTAAATATCATTCTTTATAGACACAATTTAGAATTTTTGGAAACATGAACTAAATATACAGTAACAACAGACGCATTTTCATTCTATTCGTAGTTACTGTTCTTATAATTTATGTTAGAGGAGGGAGAGGAAAATGTCAGTTCTCAGGAAAACTAATTAAGGAAGCAATCAGCAAGTATTATTTCTTTATTTCTTCCCTAAACTTTTTTTTTTTTTTAACTATTTGTGTCAGCAATTGGCTTAGTATAAAGGAGTTTTACATGTATGTGTGCAGTTATATCAGCACTATAGAGCCCCTTTAAAAAGAAAAAAAAAAATACAAAAAGAAAATCTGTTGTTTAGCTTTCCATGGTAAGATTTAGTGACATTATATGTATACCTAATCTAAATATGGATTATAATTAATAAAGATTTAAAAAGCCAACTTACCCTCAGCTGCATTCTCTGTTGTCAAATTAGTTGCTAAAACTGTGCGACAGGAACCTACAACAAACAAGGAAATGAAAACATGCTTTCTTCTAGTTGTTTAATCATATACTATTTTAGAAAAAGAGTGGATGGAACTGAAAGATTATTATTATTAAAGAACTAAAACCACTGTAATACAAATATATGAAAAAGCCTGCATGTGCATAGCCAACTCTTTCTTTCTACAACTCAGCTGAAGTTAAGCGCAGCCTATCTCTGCTACTGTATAGAATTCACCATTATATAATCTGGAAAGCACAATGTGCAGGCTTGCCGACTTAGACCGTAAACATATGTCTGAGCATACAGTAAGTCTGTCTACCTGGGTTGGGGGTGTGGCAGGGGAAGACTAGGTCAAGGAATTATTCTCCACTCGCCTGCACTGCTCAAGAAAATAACACTTTATTTACATGGATTTTACATAAATTACACAGTCTGAATTGCCTCTTCATGCTACTGTCTGTGCATTATTTTTAAATGTCCCCCCCAATAACCCCCAAAGACCCTCACACTGAGCCTTAGACACAGGTCATTACTGAGTAAGTATTTGCTCAGTGCAATTCTCAATGGGTACAGATGTGAAATGTATCTAAGACTAAGGGGGGTTATTCACTAAGGTGCGAGTTTGACTGTCGAATTCTCAAACAGTGGATTCCCATAGCAAATCCATGACTGCGACAATATTCTTATTAGAAAGACGTGACTGTGACACGTACACAGTAGCAGTCTATTGTGACTGTCTTTAGATGGTGAATTCACACCTATACGCAACAATGCAGACTTTATTGAATAACCCCTTAAATGTCAAAGCACAACAATGCATGGTAATGGTATTTTAAGGAATCCCTACATGTAAAATAGGAGCTCAGAAGGTTGTCATCAGTAAACATAACATGCAGTGTGCAAAGAAAGCTAAAATATCCAGCTGTTCCCCCTTACTTACTTCCCTGTAGAAGCTCCTGCACGCCATCCAGGGCAGTGGTACCATTCTTTTCCAAGCACTGGGCGAGACAGGAAAGAGCTTTGCTGCGAACAGTGGGAGCTTTATCAGAGCAGCGGCTAAATACCATGTGCTGCAGCAAGAATTTATGCTGTAAAAATTTCATGTTCTCAGGGGGCAGGGTAGCATCTGGCTCTCTTTCTTGTAGCTCAAGCAAAGCCACAGCCACTTCAAGAGCAAACACTCTGTAGGAAATCTGAAGAAGAGCAAGATACGATACACTTCAGTCCAACTGGTGCAATACTGAACAGCATTCAACTCTCGCCATAACAGCATGAGACAAAGTTAGCTGCAACTTTTGGGTTCTTTAATTGTTGAGCATTTGATTTGCAAAAAAAGGAAGCTGTACAATAAAGATAAACGTGTGAGAGTCATTTTATTTAACTACAATCTATCTAGAACAATCCAAAATATTTGCATGTTTTGATTTTGCCGTGGTTAATATCTAGTTTTAAACATTATTTTTGTGGGATACTTACTAAGGTCCTTTTGACCAATTCGATTGGTATCACAGTTATTCACTGTGCTATTGCCATTTTTCAAATACTTCTGCCACATTTTTTTATTTCCTTTAATTTAAATAGCACCGATATTTAATGATAAATATCAATTTACATACACTTTACATTGCTGTCAATGGAGCTCCTTTTGGTTAATACTGATACTGCAGATTTTTACAATGGGGACTTTGAAGAAATCTCATCTCCATGGGGAATAATGGGTTTTCGCCACCCTCAACCAGGTGAACACTTTTTAGGGATAAAAAAGGTCAGAAGGGGCTTAATAAATATAGTTATTAGCTATATCAATATTTTTGACCTAATTAAAAGTATACAGATATACTAGGTGAACAGTTTACTGATTTTGATATATAGCCCCCATTTGTGTTCTGTAATCTTTGTCTCCCTCTAGTGACTAATTTAAGCAAAAAAGTCGATGGAAATACTTGTTCCTAATAGGCTACAATAACTTTACTGACCCAGATAAACTAGAAAGCATACATTTAAACTGCAGAAGCTACTAGTATCAATATCCATCCAGTTGTATCTAGGTATATGGAAACATTGCTGGGATGTACAAACAGTCCTAGTGATCATATAACATGCAGTAATTTCTTTTAAGTACCTTTGCTGAAACTTTTTCAGTCTAAAATGATTCCGGATAGGATAAAAAGTCATTTTTATTCTGTGTTTAATAACAAAGAACCAAGTAAAGGATACAGTATCATCCTATTGTTAAAGTCTAACACAGTGGTTCTCAATCTTTTTATTGCCGCGACACTTTAGTACAGTAATGACTTTACTATGGAAATATTATCGCAGTCGCAACTTTTAAACTGTCGCAGTGGTACAATGAGAAATTGTTGCAGTCGCATCTTTACTATGGAAATACTGTCACAGTTGCAACTTTACTATGGGAATGTTGTTGCAGATGCAACTTTACAATGGGAATATTGTCACTGTTTCCGCAACAATTTCCAATGGTCTTAGGGGACCCCAGGCAAATAGTCACTTGACCCTCCAACAGGGTCACGACCTCCAGGAGGGTCAAATAACAATTTGCCAGGGGTTGCCTAAGACCATTGGAAATTGTCGCGACAATACTCCCATTGTAAAGTCACAAACATGACAAAAGATAGTCTTTCCATCATGTTAGTGTTAAAGTGTGTGTTAACGTTTATGTTTCTTAAAGTGTACAAATCACCTCAAAACTAATAATAATTTAAGTTGTGCGAATGAAATAAACATTTTTTAAATATACAGTATATGTGTTAAAAAAAATGTACCTTTATACAGCATTTTTCTCTGTCATCTTCCATGTCAGCCTGACTTTTCCTTCTGGAGATGGGTTGGGTGGGCCTAAATGATTGACATTACAGCTCCTCCAATCAGTTCCCTGCTAGATCATGATTTAAGGGATCTGATTGGAGCAGCTATAATGTCAATCATTTAGCCCCACCCACCTGACACTCGGGAAAGAAAAGTCAGGCTGACAGGGAAGATGACAAAGAGAAACACTGTATAAAGGTACATTTTTAATACATATATATTTACAAACACTTTATTTCATTAGTACAACCTAAATTAGTATTAGTTTTGAGGTGACAGGTGCACTTTAATATGGAATTCACTATAAAGCACTAATTGCTTCTAAGTAAATTTATAATATTCATTGTGTCTAAAGTGCTATGTGAATTATTTTAAGGTCCATGGATAAAGAAAGATCATAGATACAAATTACTTGTGTATCAATGCATTGTTTGGCAAAATACCAAAATATATGAAAATGTACAAACATACAAGAACACTAATATGAGTTTTAAAAAGAGTTAAGTTAAAAATATATAAAAGCATTGTCAGTTATAAGAATGATAATGTTACAAAAAGGATAAGACAAAATAACTGGATTAATACATAGTATTGGATGTCCCACTCATAATTAAGACCAAATGGATAATCCAAAAGACTTTCCTTTTGTTCAGATTTGTTAAATCACCCCCACGAGACCCCAAGGTGACCAATTCAAGCCATGAGCAACTTAAAGGAACAGTCTGGAATGCATATAATAAAGTAAGCTAATTGGCATGAAAAGTTTATTATTTGGTTAAATAAACTAATAATTAAAAAGTTCTTACACTTACACACTATCTTGTGGAAGCCGGAGCACTTCTGTCTGTGTAGAAGTGGAAGCTGACTAACAGCTTCCTGAAGCCGTTCTGGAGGAGGCGTGTCTAAAGATTCACAGCCTCGTCCAATAGCCGCAGAGTACAGAAAGCGTCCACAATGAAGGCTCCAGTGAAGCATCGGGAATGCCTCCACAGGCTTGTCAGAGGAGCACACACCGTGAACGCCCCCCCCTCGTGCCAGCTCTCTCACAGCCCTTCTGCTTTTTCTATTGAATAACGCTGTGAGCTGGCACTTCTGACAGGGAGCGCGTCATGCCATGCAGCACTCCCTATAACTAATCCTAGGCACGGAGGAGTGTCACGTGACGTTAGGGAGCGCGTATGACCATGTACCCGCTCCCTGTCTTCAGTAATAGGCGGCAGAGTATCCGGGGACGCGCAGGGACTGCAGATGCGCTCCTTAAGCTCCTCAGAAGTTTGAGGAGTTCGGGGCACTGTTGTGTTGCCGGTGTAACAGGAAGCAAGCCAGCTGGACTACAGAGACAGGTAGGAACTACTAAATAAGTTAGATTTTTTTGTTTAGATATAAATATGTTCTGATAAAGTATATTACAGAACATATTTATTGTAAACATTTAACCCTTGTTTAGTTTTATTTTTATAGCTAGACTGTTCCTTTAAACTTGCAGGATCATGAAATTTAAAATGCTATCCTATATTTATAGGTCTTCCATTAATTATATCATTCACATGTTCCCTAATATGTGTTTTTGGAGTCCATGTAATTATACTACATACTGCACCTTGCATAAATCACATGTAAGAAGATAAATAACGTTGCTGGTATTACAATTTATGTATGTTTCTATATTATATTGCTTGCCAATGATTGCCCTAGAAAAAAAACTTCTGTCAATTTAATATAAGAGTAGCATATGCATCTTTGGCCTCCCTTAATCTGAGACACTGACTCATTGTTATGTTCAGGATGGCAGCTGTTTGCTCTGAGTAGAGTATTCATGGACGTAAGATTCCTAAAACTATGTACCTCCTGTGTATGGTAATCACCTATCAGTGTCAAATCCAAAAAATTGGTCTGGCTGGTGTCACATTCTACTGTAAACTTCAAGTTGAGCTGGTTCTGATTAAGATAATTTAAAAAGAAGGTTTTGCATGATACATATTTACAAAAACATTTATTTCATTAGTACAACCTAAATTAGTATTAGAGTTTTGAGGTGACAGGTGCACTTTAATTGTCATTATTTGCTTCCTAAAAGCCAGCAATACTGCTTTGTGGTTTCTCCACTCTAAATCATATTTTTTTTTTAGCATGGTGAACTTTCCACTTGATACCACTTGTACCTTTATTAACCAAAGGTTACTGAAGCATTTTATCTCCCTTAAGCACTATCCACTAAAGACTTCCATATCATCATGCCTGTGTCGGGGGAGGAGCGTGCCTGTATCAAGGAAGGAGAGCTCCACAACGAGCAAGTGCTCCTTCAGTGTAGGCCATGGATCCGGCCTGAAAATTGTCAGGTTGGGTTCGAGGCCTGAGCTGAAGGCAACTGTGGCGACGGTGCATGTGCCTGTCTAACACGATCTCCAGTTACAACACTTTCCAGAGAAACCATGCATGGTTGCCCCTTCTTCTCCCTCTTCTTACTTGCCTTGGCCACTAATTGCCAAATATTATCAATTTATATGGTCAGTTCTCTGGTCTTCATATTAATTAGTATAAAAGTCTTCTGTTTCCCATTAATCCACTATTTTTCTGACCTTTAACTTAGCAGATATGCTTTGAGATGGGATAACCTTCAAATTCATTGGCGTGATGAATAATAATATATGATCTAAATCAATATATTCCTCATGACTTAAGACCCAGTTATTAATACAAAATTGTCACAGTCAATTCCAAACTGTCCATTTTTATGTAGGGACAAATAAATTGGTTAGAAACTATTACAAAACTTCTAAATTACAACCTAAATCTTCAAAACTGTTCTAATTTGTTAAGGTTTAAACAAGTTCTATAATAAAATGGATTAAATGAACAGAAAAAATATTTGTGGCATTGGTATTATCTGGGGTTTAAACCCAATCCTTATAATCCATTAACTCTACACTTATTATTAAATCAGCAAAAGCTCCAGAAAGTTTGGCTTTTTCCTATCAATTAAAGAGAGACTGTCATACCCAGGTCTTTAAAAGACTGAAATTCTGTTTTATCCTACTTTATACTTACTCCTCAAATCTTAGTCTTGAAATAAAGCTTTTGTCTGCTTACATGGACTGTTCAGCAAATGTTTCACAATATACACTACCCTGTTATCCATTACAGTTTGGTTCCTTGGATTTATATCTTTAGCGGTCATCTTTAAAGGATACCCTATTGAATTCTGACCCTAAGAAATTAGCATCTAGACCAGCGATGACCAACCTTTTGAACCTGGTGTGTCAAAGTTCATAAAAAAACTGAGCATAACTCGTGTGGTGTATCACTAATCAAAAATCCATAATTTTTTGAAGGCGGGGCAACTCTCCTACTGAGAAGGCTGCACGAAGAGCACCATGACGCATGTCAGCAAAAACGTCTCAGCGTGTCATAGATTAGCCACCACTGATCTAGACTGTACCTACACCAACCATCCAGTAATCCCATACCTTTCATGGATGGTTTTATAAACGACAAACATACATGCCTTACCTTCAAGTAGATGAATGGGATAGGGCAACAGAGATCCAAGATTTCTTACCTCAGTTCAGAATATACTTATACAATAAAAGATATTCCATCAGTTACACATCTTTTTCTTAAAGTTACACAAAATGGAATGTCACAATACCAATAATTGTCCTAAATGCGGCAAAGACTCTGGCAATTTCTTTCACATGATCTGTTCCACTGTTGCCAAATTCTGGACAACGGTACAAGATATACTGTGTTACAAATAGCATCCCCTATGCCACTTTTGATTGGTGGATCTCTTCCCCCACCATATCTGGTTGGAAATTCTTTATTAATATAGCTCTCCATCTAAATCACATATTTTAAAATTGGAAAACCTTGGAGCTTGTGGGAGCATTAATAACAAGGTTCTGTTTAATCAATGCCTGTGTGATACTATTGCTTTTAGTATCTGTACTGCACTCATGATTTTCACCACATCACCTTACCAATTATTAATGCTTGTCGTGATTGTGTCTATTGTATATCTGTTTAATAATAAATTAAGCTAAATCAATGAGATTAAAAGAAAACGACTGCATTAAGTGAGTGTGTTAGTGCAACAGAAAAAAAAAAGGTCTATAAAACAAAAATAAGAATGTCAGTTTAGATGACATTGTACCATTTTTGGAAGAAAAAATACATTTTACTACAACCTTTGTAGTAAACTTATTTTTGCTGTAAAGTTGTGCTGTAAAAACAGTTCCTTTTGCCACATAATTAAACAGAAATGTTTGAACTTGTTGTTGCTCAAATTGTCAGAATGCATTTTGGTTTCTACCCACTGCTCAGTTGGATAAATTTGCCCCATAAGCTTTATAAATGTAGAAATAAATGCCGTAATAATTCAGTTTTCCTCCTTATGTTACCATTGGCTTTTTATGATTGAGAGAGCAGAGTAAATGAAAAGACTGTTTAACTGAAATGGCTTTCTGGAATAAGAATTGGAATTTCTCTCAAACTGAAATAAAAATACAGTAACAAATCCTATGCTGCACTTTTATCTTACAGTAATTTTAGTTTTTTTAATACAGTGTTCATAACATTTTCACCAGGTATCCATGGCTCTTATTGGTTACAACATCAATGCATAGTTTTCTGCAAACACACAACATTGCATTTACAAATTTGTGCACCCTGTGACAACCACAAGACAATAGCAAATTTACAAAGCACTATTTATATTGGCAGACACACAAAAATACATTGAAAGTGTCAAAACATACTATGATTAAAAAGAACATAAAAAATCCATTTAATTTATGACATGTTAAGACGGGAACCCCAATTTGCAATGTAAAAATGAGTGGCTAAACTAACATTACAGAGCAGACTAGCAATCTCACCTTAGTATTTCTTGAATATTTGTACAGCCAGTCTATGAATGCAGCATATTCAACACTGGGAAGCTTTTCCATGAGCTTTACTACAGCCTGGGCAGCATAAACCCTGTAATCTGCTTTATCTGGAAACTGGTAAAAAGCAAGAACAAGAAACATATACGATTAAACTATATGATTCTGGGGAGGTTTATGAAGCTGTAGTAATTAGCAAAACTTGTTTTTTATGATTGGCTCATTCACCAAATTTGTAAGGCAAATACTTTAGGATTTGGTGTACCGCACGCATAACATTTTAAGTTTCATTAACATCGCACTAAATATACATGTATATTATACATGGTAGTTCTTTTTATTACACAAATTATTTGCATGGTCTTTGACCATGGTGGTTCTTAATTTGAGATACTGCACAAAGGGACATATTTCTCTCTTCTCTGTGCACTCTCTTTTTGTTAGTTTAAAATGTGTTCTAGAAGAGATATCATACATCTAATGAATGGACAGTATCACGGAGAGCAGGAAACCTTTAACAGATTTGTAAGGTGCAAGGATAAACAACAGAATATAAAACATGAAACTGAAGTTAAGCTCCCCCACAAACAGCTAAATCAAGTGATTAGTTTAAAGATGTGCATAAAAGTACCTTTACACAGATGTGTTGTAGTAAAATGTGCAGCACAGGAATTGCAGTTTCCTTTAGTTCATCCACTAAAAAACTTAAAGATAAAAATAAGATTAGAGGCTTGAATTATTTCATGAGCTAGAAAAGCAGATCAGGTTTTCTTAGGAATTTATTTAAGTTTCTGTTGGCATTTCATTATGGCAAGGCTGTTCCCAGTGGCCAATTGTCCATTTCAACATAGGTTGATTTACCAGTCAGAACTGCCTATGTTAGAAATCTGAGATCCTCTGAATGGAGGGTGGCCAGTGCAAGGCCTCACAAAAGGTCTTGAATGAGACTTAGGTTTACTGCACAATAAAATATGACATTGAATCCGATCTTTATACATATGTAACAATATGAAGGAAGGTTTCCTCTAATCTTTTTTTCTACAGCAATTGCCCTTTGATCAAGCAGGTTATGTCAATAGGTCAAAACAAAAACAGGAATTTTTTTCCCTAATATGAGGATAATTGGCTCTTGCCTCATGGGTTTTTTGCCTTCCTCTGGATCAACATTGCAGGAAAATAGGCTGAACTGAATGGACTTGTGTCTTTTTTCAGCCTTATAAACTATGTTTACTATGTTTGAACACACTATTTTCAACCTTTAGTAAATATATTCCTTCAGGATTTTGGGACTGAACATTTCTTTCATACCTCAACTTTAAATTCACAAACTGTTGGAACTTAAGGATATACTTAACAAAGCCACTCACCCATGTTTGCTTTAATTAAGTTTTAAAACAAATCCAAGAGGTAAAAATAAATAAATAAAAATTGTTGTCATCTTACTCTTTTTAATACACACCTTCTGTGTTTGTATAGCTTACTATGATTATTTAAATGAACACAACACTATGTGACTATCAGGTCTTGAAATATATGCCACAGAACAGTGGTTCTGAAACTTTTTTTCACCTGGGCACCAGTTACTTCTCATGTTAAACGCTCTAGCCTTGTCTATTAGATACTACACATGCTGTGGTTAAACACATTTTACTTTGCCACCACATAATGAAACACATTTAGCCCACACTGCTTGCATGCGGTATTATAACAAGAGCTTTCAGGTATCATCAAAGCTGAGTTACTCCATTAATTACTGCTAAGAATCCTGAAAAATGCTTTTTTAGCATTCCTTACATTAACCCCAAAAATAAAAATACATAGTTATCATAAACGGCCTTTGAAATGTATGGGTCAACAGAATATTACAGAAAGGGACATACTAAAAAACACCAAAGATTTAATTGCTATTTGGCAAGGTTACTAATAAAAACCAAATCATTTGAGCATCACCTAATTTTCCATTGTGCTTCCCCAGTAAGGCCCACATCACAGTTTGTGAACCACTGTCAAATATTATCTTTCATTTTAACTAACAGTTTTTGCAACTCTGGCTTTTGCTACAATTACTTCAAAGTCCTGGATTCCTTTAACATTGTAACATGTTACAGGTTATAAACATATACCGTATTTGCCGGCGTATAAGACGACTGGGCATATAAGACGACCCATAACTTTTCCAGTTAAAATATAGAGTTTGGGATATACTCGCCGTATAAGACTACCCCTCTTCCAAGGCAAATCCTGCTTGGATTGGTCAGCTCTCCCTGCCTGCCCAGCCCTCCCTGTCTCCAAGATTATCAGAGCACCATCACACTGTGCTGCCCCTACAAGCCCTACCCTCTGAAGGAGGGGGGCGCTATCTTAGTGCTCGCCCCTCTCCTTTTCTCTCTCCTTACCTAGCTCCTCTGTTGCCCAGCTGTCTGTGCTGAGCGCTATAGCGTTTCCTCTCCCCAGCAATGGTTAAACTTTCTGTTGCTCACAAGAAGTTACATCAATGCTGGGGGAGGAATGCTGTAGCGCTCAGCACAGACAGCCGGGCAACGGAGGAGCTAGGTAAGGAGAGAAAAAAATGATACCCGGCGTATAAGACGACCCCCGACTTTTCAGATGATTTTCAGGGGTTAAAAAGTAGTCTTATACGCCAGCAAATACAGTAATTGTTATTACAATCAGGCAGAGATCAGACAGCATGAATGGAACAATCCTGAAATGTTACAAAACTTTGCCCTAGGTCAGTGGTCAGCAAAGTGCGGCTCGTGAGCCACATGTGGCTCTTTAACCGCCTTGTTGTGGCTCTTTAACCGCCTTGTTGTGGCTCGGGCCGCACTGACGAAGCCACGCCCACGACCGCCGACTGCTCTTCTGATTGGCTGTCGGTGGTCATGAGGTCGGAAGAGGGCACGCCTCCCTCCTCCAGCGGCTCAGAAGATGGTTATTGCCGCCGGAGGAGGGAGTGAAATGGCTCCCTCCTAAAAAAAGTTTGCCGACCCCTGCCCTAGGTGAAGCTTTCTGTGTGCATTACCATTAAAGATTCACTGAAATTACTCATTTGTAGTCTGAGATAAATGCTAAATCCTTTATATCATACAGCGTCGAACTGGGTTTAATAGGACCACCGGGAGGCTCCACGCCCACTGTGGCCCTATCTGGAATTTTCCCAGCGTCCCAGGCATGCCAGTCTGACACTGATATCATATCAAAATTTGTTAATGTCTAAAAAAATTCCACATTTTGACAATGACAATTTAAGTACAACTTAATTAATAAGGACAGGGTGCAAATTGACAAAACCTTAAAAGGCTTAGGATATGACTAAATCCATGAAAAAACAGACAAAAACCATTTTTTCATTTTTTGGTTGAAAGTAGAATAAATGCTGTTATTATTAATTATTAGAGTCCAGATTTGCACAATGTATCCAAAATGATTTATCTGAAAATGTGTGCATTTTGCCTGAAAAGGGGTAGGGCTAAAAAGATTAAAATCCAGCAGCACTGGCATATTTTCTAATAGGTTAGGAGTGGCATTTACCTTACAAATCGTATAGCTTGATTTCTGGCACTAGTTGTAGTAGAGTTAATAACCAGAAGAGTAGCATTAGATCCTTCTCCTCTTTTCATCATTAGGATTACACTGAGTAAGCGTTGAAAGAGGCGGCGCAGGGTCTGTAACAAATATAAAAAGCTAGTTATGGATGTTTATAATCTGCATACCTGCTTTTCCACTCTCAACAGTTTTTCTCACATGTTCTAGATGAGACATACCTACAGCTCCATACCTGAGATCTCTCACTCTTTATTAATCTGTCAAACCCTTTTTTTTTTTATAATTCTCATTCACAGTCTGCCTTATCTTACCGCTGGCATAGATCCAATCAATGTGCCTAAAACAGCCTTGTGAACTACAGCATACTAAAACTTTATGAATGTGAAGCACTTACAGTGGCAATAGGACTCCCATTTATGTTGTTAAAATTTCAACAAACCTGCAAAGCCCTATCAATTCTATTGCTTTTCAAGCAAAAAAAAAAAAAATTCATAGCTAATATAAGCAGGAAAATATTGTCAAACCTAGATATTGCAGGAAATCGTTATGAACAGCATACACATTTTACTTTTTAATATATACCTTATATTAAATTGTTTCTTCTATATTATTTTGTAAGTCACAGTAAAAAGACCAGTTTTACATAATTCTCTAAACTAATAAAAAAGTCATGCAAAAACATTAAAATCATCAACATGTTTGCAGGTTTAACACAGCAGAGGAAAAAAAAAATAAACCTTGAATATTCATTTTAAATTCTGCATATACCTGGTTCCCTTCCCCATGAATGGGCAAACACAGCAACCAAAGCCCATGGTAAGCAAGTTCTGGCACATATTTCATGTGGCTAGCCGAGCTTTTAAGAAATAAAAAACAAAAACAGTTGTTTCATTTGAAGCTCTACAAATATAATCTATAAGCACATTTTTCGATACTGTACAGATGTCAAACAGAAAACTGTGAACATAAAAGTAAGTCTCATTTCTAAGCCCAGGAAGGCACAATGCTTTCTAGAGTTATTAAAGTACAAAACACATTTCACATTTTCTTAAGGAAGTAGGTATAATGTAACTATATGAAGTAGTGCACATGTTCTTTTTATTACATGCTTTAATAACTTAGCTTACATGTTTTTTTTAAGATAAATCTTGTATTAGTGTTTGAAAATATACTTTTTGTTTTGACCATGTTTATATGCATTTTGATGTACATTAAAATAACTTATATTTAAACACTAATAAATACCCATACCTTTAAATTAAAAAAATGTAATCACGATAACTTTATATGACAAAAGATAATAATCACAATATAAACCCACACTAACAATTGCTGTGATGCATTCATCTTTTAAGAAAAGCCTAACTTCTTATGCTTGAATTAGCAGGGCTATTGTCTATAAACAAAAGGACAGCACTATCTAGTGACCAAAATATAATGGTGCCGGGATTTGTTGTTAGTCGATCAATATGGAAATTAACACATAGGCTTATAGAAAGATGGCATATGCACAATTCAAGCTATGCACTTTATTTAGGGGTAAAAAACCCCAAAATGCACTATTGTATAACACAATACCGTTTATGCAAATTTATAACCAGTAGCTAGACTTGAGGAATGGCAGAAGCTAACCCTAATGTCAAGATATCAGTAAAGAGGAGTGATTCCTTGGCACAGAAACATATTTATGACCTTATAAATTATGTTACTATGTTTGATGTGACAAAAGATACACAAGGAAGACACTTTTGACATGCTAAACTCAGATAGGCTTTAGGCTTCCAGAATGTAATTATTCTTTTTTTGTTTTTAACTATGCTTTGGTTTTAACTTCCACCTACAGTAGCACTAGAAGAACTCACATGCCACCAGAATATGATCTTTCTTGTGGGACAGTCTCAAAACTGGTCAAATTTATGAAGATCTAAAAAGCAGAAAAAATATTACATTTAATTTAGACATCAGTTGCAATGCAAAAGGTTATCTGAAGAACCCAAGATAGCAAATGTGATTTTCTTATAGGAACAGTACGGCGAAAATAAAATAAATACATTTGTTTATTTATGCTAATTAACACCTTTTAGTAAATATGATTTATTATCAAATTTTTTTAAAAGAAGTTTAAATTCTTACCTGAAAAGAAGTGATAAACAGCACTTCTGTGTTGTATACCCCATCCTCCGACACCACTAGTGACTCTACGATGTCCTAACCAGGAGATTCCTCTCAGGAGCGCATTTCTCTCTAGGCTCGCTCCTACTGAAGCCCCACAGTCACATGGAGAGCATCCATGTCATCAATGCGTCCCCCCTCGACTGATGTGCATGTGACTTCTAGGAAATGCTGATGCGGGGCTTCACTAGGAGCATGGCTAGAGAAGAATGTGCACCTGTAAGGGATCTCCTGATTAGGATGCCATAGAGTTGCCAGCAGAGTCAGAGAATGGGGTATGCAACACAGAAGTGCTGTATAGCACTTCTTTACAGGGTTTTTTTTTAATCTTTGGCTGGACTGTTCCTTTAAAGTAATCTAATTACAATACAGGAATTCATTGGAGCAGCCCTGGATTTGCTCCTTAAACTGATACCATCAGGTATAGCTGGTGGATTTGGAGAGCTGAGGAAAAAAAGTGCTATTATTTTCTCTGTATGGTGATCAGTCTCTCTATAGGCCTTCACAGGATCATCCAGGTGACTCAAAAGATAATCAAAGTCTTAACCACAGAACCAATTAATAGTAGCCAGATATTTGAATGGATGAGAAATGTTTTATTAGTACATTTTAGCAATGTATGCTTGCCCATAAATGACTAGACAGCACTACCGCTACCCAGTCATGATCAGCTTCAGAAACATTACAATAATTTATAGGCAATGTTCCCTCTAAGCTGTGCGCGTGCATATGACCCGGCAGACCAGCGCACAGAGATTAAAATGGTGCGCACAAAAAACACATGTCACT
>WMED01007061.1:0-17932 GCA_019650415.1 Pipa parva
GGCTGAACTGGATGGACTTGTGTCTTTTTACAGCCTTATAAACTATGTTACTATGTTACTGTTGATGCAGCTCAGTTCAGCCGCGTTATCCTCTTCTGCCACTCTACCTGTGCTGGCATTTCCTAATAGTCACATGTCCTCCCTTGATGACGCGCACGCTCACCCATGTGACTATTAGGAAATGCTGGTGCGGGGCTTCACAGGGAGAGCGGCAGAAGAGGAGAACGCAGCTAAACAGAGCTGCATCAACAGGACACAGTAGTGTCGGCGACACAGATGGAAGATGGACTCCCAAACAAGGAAGTGCTGGATAGCACTTCTATACAGGTAAGGAAATTGATTTTTGGGCCAAAATTGAAAATAAAATGCATTTAATAAAAGTTAGTAATTAGTATATAGTAACATATGCATTTTTTTTCAATTTTGGCCGAAGTGTCCCTTTAAAGTAAAGCACTGTTAACATCAACAACAGCGTGTCTGATGTCAGAGAAAAATCAATATTTATAAAGTGCTTCTATATTCAGGTAATGTCTAAGGTCAGGAATGAATTAGAAAGTTCATCATAGATCCTGAGTAGTTTGTTTCTTTTTAATTAGGGTTGGTCCAGCGTTGCGTCATTGTCCAAAGAGACCAGAATGGATTTGGGTTCACAGTCAGCGGTGATCGAATCGTCCTGGTTCAGTCAGTACGTCCAGGTAAGTACATTTTACATTTTGTCGGGCTGTTTGTCTAACAGTATATTTTAGATTAAATAAAATACATGAGGGAAGTCCAGAATTTAGTATCCTGGTGTGACCAAAATATGTTGCCGCTTATTGCGCAGAAGAGGAAAGAGATACTAGTGGATTTCAGAAGAGGGTGTATGTGGGTATGCCCCAGTTCTTGTCCATGGAGAGGAAGTAAACAGAGTAGACAATTTCAAGTTCCTTAGAGTCCACATTTCAAAAGATTTTACTTGGATTTTACATTCATCAAGGGTCGTTAAGAAAACTATATTTTTTTAAGGAGTCTCAGGATAGCTCGTGTGTGCACGAGGATATTAGTAGACTCTTATGGGTGCACTATTGTTAGCTTTCTTTACATACTGTATTACATTATGGTATGGGAGTTGTTAAGTATTTGATTGTAAAGCCCTCCAAAGGCTTGTTAAAACAGCCCAAGGTATTGTGGGTACTCTGTTAACTTCAGTAGAGGAGATTTTTCAGAACCATTGTCTGAGCAGGGCACAAAACATTATTCAGGACAGAGACTGCCGGAATCATGACCCATTCTGCCATCTGGTAGATGCTATAGATGCCTGTACTCTCATTATTCCTGAGGCTGTGGTTATTCTGAATTCATCTTTAACTCTCTGAGTTATGTAATGTGTTATGCGTTGTGATGTAGCGGTGTTATTGTATGCATGGTGATAGGGGTGTAGATGAAAGTGATATATTTTACTGGTGGGTACTTGTACTTTATCTGTGACAATAAAGTTGAATCTTATCTTAAAATACTAAAATAGTAAACACAGTACCTTCTTTCTTCAGCGTTAAGTGGTCAAAAAATGTTTCTACTTTCATAAATATTCCCCGCAATATTTAGCATATGCTAAATCTTTCATCTGTGTTGGACAGAATTAAATATTGTAATGGAGGATAGGGTGCTTTAAATGGGAATAAGCTGTGGCTTGAGTATAACTGATTTTCCATTATACTTTTCTCCAAATACTACCCATGAGCCCTTGTTAAACAGTGTGAATCCAAACCTGATGATCATACAATTGTAGATGTAAGTCATGTATATGTAAAAGGGGTACATCTGAGGACTTCATAGATAATCCATATTAGGTTGCCTTGTCACTTACTGATTGGAAATTGACCTCTGTATTGTATTCTGTAGATAAAATGGAACGAATGCCTGTTGCCTATATCTGCTCTACAGACCGAGGTCAGGGGTGGGCAAACTGTGGCTCCCGAGCCGCATGCGGATCTTCAGCTGCCTTGTTGTGGCTCTTGAGTTTATCTCCCTCTCCCCGTCCATGACCTTCAACGCTTATTCTGATAGGACGTTGACAGATCATGTGATCGGGAGCATACGCTCCTCCCCCTTTTGCAGCTCTGTAAAAAAAAAATGTCCCCAGTGTAGGAGGGAGCAAAATGGCTCCCTCCTGTGCAAAGTTTGCCAACCCCTGCCCTAGGTGAATCTGATATGTGAGACTATTATATGCAAATACAAATCTGCATTAAAGAAGTTGCATATAAACAACAGTGCCCCCAAAATGTATAGTTCTTTTTAAAGAGATTGTTCACCTTTTAAAATTTCTAGCGTCTACAAACGTGTTTACATCGAACGACTCCTTTAAGAGAGAATAATCTGCTTGCTGATTACTATATATAAACACAGTGTACATTCGCAGTGATCTGTTGGCATTGCCGCTCAGTGTCTGTCTTCCTAGCGGCTGGATCCCCAGCCAATAATGTGACAGACTGTTACAGTAGAGGAGTCAATTCCAAATGCCATTATTCAGCAGTTATACATAGTCTGCATGATGTGTTTGTTCTGCTGTGTTTCAGGTGGGGCAGCCATGAGGGCAGGAGTGCAGGAGGGAGATCGCATTGTAAAGGTAAGTTTTCCTGATTTAGGGATATAAAGGACTAGTAAACCGCTACCAGCGCTGGCTGACAGTGGGTGCTGGGACTTTTCATGAATTTCCTTTCTGTAGGGATAGACTACATAGCCTGCTGTGGATTCTATTGTGATGTGGCAATGTTTCCTTATGTAGATGTCCTTTGTTTAGTTATTGTTTCCAGACAGAGATGTAACCATTTTGATGACCATGTGACCAAAAGAATAAAAATTATTTGTTTTCTTACTTTTTTTCCTTACAGGGTGATATTTGTGGTTTTTTTATTTAGACCAATGGGAAAATGACCTTGGAAACAGCATAGTTATTAAAAAAAAAAAATCGCATTGCAAAAATACACATAGAAAAAGAAAAAACCTTTGAAAGTAATGACCGACATGTGTACCATGTCACACTTGCGTTTCAAAGAGAGGAACGCTTCATGTCGCGTTTTTGCGAGTGTATGGACTCTAACAATGCAACTGGATTAGTGGCAATAGGGATTGAAGAATAGCGGTCACATGTGGAAGAAAAGCAATGTGTAAGTGGTATTGCTTAGATATAAAACGCATCCTGAAACTACACCAGTGTAAATTTGCTGGTGTATTTCCACTAGTGTGTCCCTGGCCTAAGGGAAGCTTCAGTTTCCTTCCAAAGTTTAATTTATTTTTATGATCCCCATGGCCTGCCCAAACACTCCTTACTGGGATACTCAACCATGGAAAACACGTGAAACTTGCCACATTTGTTGCAGTGAACATGTCAATGTGCCTCTGTGACTTACTGTTTTGGAGATATATACATAGATCCTAGCTATTACCTTCTGTGACTCTGTTTTTGTCCCTCCCACCTCCTAAGCCCTGGACGTCGGTAATGGAGACTATATGCAGAGAATTTCTTTTCATTACACAGGTCAGGTTGCAACAATGTAACAGACTTCAGGGGGTTATTCACTAAATTCCAGATTGTTGCGTGTAGGTGTGAATTCGCCAACTAAAGACAGTCATAATAGACTGCTACTGTCAAGGTCGCGTCTTATCAATGAGAATATTGTCACAGTCGCAACTTTACAATGGGAGAATTGCCTCAGTCGAGGATTTGCTATGGGAATTCAACAGTCAAATTCTCACTTTAGTGAATAACCCCCTTGATTGAAACTTTGCACTGGGTGAAGTTTTTTTACACAAGGAGATAATAATAGGATATAAATAATTTGTGTAGGGAGCAGCAGGTGAATGAAAATAACAAAATACTATTGTATTAGAAAAATTTGGATTAGGACAAATTGTGAAAAACTTAAATTGGCTAAAGTGCATTTATAGTTACTATATAATCAGTCTGTGCTTCCATACCAAGTATAATATTTAGCTAATTAAATTGGGGTTTTAAGCACACTTCCTGTTTGTATATTATGTAAAGCCGCATGGAGAACAATGGGACTGGATGAAGCTTGTTAACAACATGGCTGCTATCAGTTAAGATAAAATGAGACTGAAAGTAATAATTCATGAATTTAACTCCAAAGATAACAATTTTAAACGTGTTGTATTTGAGTAATTGCCATGCTAATCTGAATTGGATTTGGTCTTAGTGGTCCTTTTTAAATAGTTATTGACTTTCCGTTATATGCACATGACATCATATATTGAAAGTGCTGCGTAATGTTTCAGCGCCCTCTACCGGAGGTATAAAAAGGGTACCGGTCACTGGGTGAGCGAAGCAGGCATAATTATCCCTGCAATTACCTTGTCTTTTCCAATATAAAATGGCGGCGTTTGATTTGAAAATAAAGAAGCCGTGTTGCAGCCACTAAAAATATACAGATTCTGCAAGTTCAGTCTTCAGTGGTGCCGTTTTTAGAAAGGAGAAAAATGCCAAATGGTTGAACTGCTCCAAATGCCTCTACATTTCCTATAGAAATCAATATATGCTTAGAATAAATTCTAAATGGTGTCTCAGAATTACCGTACTTAAAAGGACAGTAACACTAAAATATGACTCTGCCTCCTGTGCCTTTATAATTACAGTATAACATTCTAAATTGTGTCTAGAAAGTATATTTGTCTATTTAGCTTTAAAAATTGGGTTTTCCGAGGCACTTACTGTATATGTATTATCTAAAGTACCCTAGAAAACAGTGAGACCGGGTAAAGTCTGTTTATCAACATGGCTGCTATCAGTAATGTTAAGAACAGACAGATAATACAAAATCATGAATTTATCTTCAAATATAACTTTTTTTTTACTAGCGCTGTATTTGAATAACAGCCACGCCAAAACAAATGATTTTTTTTTTGTAGTGTTACTGGTCCTTTTAATCTGGTAAAAATGTATCTGCAATAATTGTTCAACATGTCTGTTTTCTTTTTCTTCTGCAGGTCAATGGAACACTGGTGGCTAACAGCTCACATATAGAAGTGGTCAAGCTGATTAAATGTGAGACATTACTTTGTACTGAATTTATATTGTATTGTATTACTTTCACTATTTGTTTGTCTTTTTTGCCATCTGTATATTTTCTCTACTGCATATACAGAGGAATAACTAAGCATGTTCAGAATAATGATTTTCTGAGTCATCTCTTTTCTTATATTTGACCATTTTCATAATTCTGAAGCATTCTTCATAGGCATGACATACAACGGCACTCCCTAGTGGTCAGTGGTAGAGCAGATTAAATTTCTTTGGTCCGCGGTTTCACATTATAAATGAGAAAAAAAACTTCTGTTCACTAAAAGAAACATTTAGCTCTTACAATAAGCTGTATCTATGTTATAATTATAAAGGCCGCAAGCAAGCAGCTAATCTTCACAAATCTATACGTCAGAGTGTCCATGCCTGTTCGGAATGTTGAGAATGTCGATGTTGCCATTGAATAAACCTGTAAGGTGCAGCATAGTGCAACATACTGTTTTCTGTAAATGGTTATTGTAAAACAAACTACATTTCCCAAATTGTTTTATACATTTTAGGCTGGGGGGTCACACTAGCTGATTTTCAGCTGAGTTTTTTTTTTAAATTAGACTCATTATTGTTCATCTTTCAAAACACAATAGCCTGTGTGGATTATCCCACAAGTAACAATGGAGATTATTTTACCAGCATAGCTGAAAATCAGCTAGTGTGACCGCTGCGCTTAAAATACTTTTTAGAAAATTTTCAGAATTTGTTTCATATGTTATAATGCACTGTCTACAGTGCCATATCTGGCTCAAGAGCCATAGGTTGCCGACCCCTGGTCTACAGCTTTCTTTGATACTTAGGGGAGAATTTCTAAAGATTACTTCCTCCATGTATTCGTTTTAACGTTTATCAATGCTTTTCAGTGCTATTTTTCGATTTTCTGTACTTTTTAGATTTTGCTGATTTGAATAGGACCAACAAGAAATTGCAAATATTGAAAAAGATCGATATTGATAAACATTGATCTGTTTAAACCGGTGTACTTTGTAGTATTTTCAGTGTGGTTCACCTTCCATATCATATTGATTTCATCGTTCTTTTTGATGAGAAATCAGCGGCGAATAAATGTCCGAAATAACTCCATTTTCATGCTTTTTTGGTAGCCTAAATCAAGCAAACAACTTTGCTCAAAAAAAATTAACTTAATGGCTTTATAAAAAGGCAATATCAAAATGATTGTTTTTCGTAGGTGAAAATATCAAAATATTGCCGCAGTTTCACCAGCGTTAACAGGACAAAAAAACGTCAAATTTTATAATAAATAACTAAACCTCTAATAATGTTGCTAAATTATCCTGCCAAATTTCTACTATATCATTGGTCAGGTCTGTTATAAAGTCTTTGGTTTTCCCAGAATTCTGTCGCTCGTGTATTTTGACACGAGAACATTTACATTGACTGCTTTTAGCGTCGCATTCCCTTCATGTTCTCATTAAACAGCGAAGTACGTTTGTTTTAGGAGTGCCTAAGAAGTGTTCTTTTACATTATCTTTGCAGTCATATTATAATGCTAATAATGTTACAAGTTATTTAATTTTTCAAATTGCTTAGAAGGTGGCCCTATTAAACTGGACACAAAACAAATCCACAAATTCAGTTATTTAAATGGACACTTTAGTCTGTAAGATAGTTTGGATATTTTAATATTTATCACAGAACAAACAGTTTTTTTCCCTTTAAATATCATTAGTTTTCTTTAATTTCCCTGCTAATACCTCCTGAATTTTCCCAGCTGCTGCCTTAGCCCAATGATATTCATGTAACCCCCCTAATCAAATTTGCATTTTAAACGAAGGGAACATTGTATCTATTAACAGTTTTTTCCAGTAGGGGATTTGCTTTTAATTTACACAAGGTGCAGTGTTTCTTGAAAACAATAATAGAATTACAATATATTAAAATATTTTCCATTAAATATTCATAGTTTTTACTTATAGTCCTCTTACAAGAGACCTTTTTTGAGCAAAATAAGAATTGTCAAAGACAATCTATAATCATTGCTTATTGGTTTCATGTTTAATGCAGAACATCACTTTGTGGAGACTTGACCTACATTACATTTTGTGAGACTGAGGCCTAACATTGTCTTTGTTTTACCCAACAGCTGGGGCTTATGTAGCGCTCACTCTACTTGGTTCACCACCACCATCCATGGGGATGTCGGGGTTCCAGCAGGAACTGAACGCTTCATTACCTTCTCGTAATCCCTTAGTTTCTCCAATGCCGCCACCTCCTCCTCCCTTACCACAATCGCATCACATAACGGGACCAAAACCACTGCAGGTAAATTACAGTTTACAGCTGGTGTAAGAAGTCGGATCCCAAGAAATGTGTTCATGGCCAATGACATGTTTTTACACATAGTGTTTGATTTGGGGAATATTACATAGTCCATTAAACTGCTAATGTGAATGAGGCATATTCTCCTTCCTGCTTTTCATACATGCTCAGTAGAAGCCAGTGCCCAAGACACCAACTTTCTCAGGGGGTGGAGCTCAGTTGTTGCAAAGGCTGCCATGTACTTGTGAAATAATGCATGCAGAAGAAGCAGAGATAAGTAGGTTTGGAAGGTAAAGATTGTGGGTTTAATTAGTTTCTGGCATGTAGGCGGAATAAACAGACATGATTTATTAGAAGACTTTAGTTCTTCTTTAACTAAGGGACTGTAGTCAAACTTTACATATGACCCTGACTGGTATTTGTGATTGGCTATTTTAGGATCCCGATTTTCAGAAGCATGCCACTGAAATATTATGGAACATGTTGAAGCAGGAAGAAGCAGACCTCCAGGTAGGTTACTGTCTACCAAAAGTACTACCATGAATATAAAATGTTTGGGATACACCAAAGCTTGGAATTAGACCACATCCTGATCATATGAGAAGTAATACAGTTTGGATAATGCCCAAGGTTTAAAATCCACACTGAAGTATTTTTCCTAGGTGCACTAAATATTTCTTGTTACTTTTAAAATTAAATGAATTTGCAAACATCTTCTTTTTAGCCCATAAACAAACCCAAAAACTCTGGAGGAAGAAGCAAGAACTGAATATGGCTTGCTTAAAAGTCATACAAATGGGGCAGCTCTTTAGACGCTAATCAGATCAGGTGCCATTAATGTGTAATCCAATTTGTTGAACAGGGCCTGTCTACCTGTTTCTGTTTAATGCAACATGTTGCCGAGAGCTGAGTCGAAATTTTAAAGATATTATAGGGGGTTTATTCTCTAAAGTCTGAATTGTCGCGTAAAGAGTGAGAATTCGCCAGCTAAAGACAGTCGCAATAGACTGCTACTGTTGCAGTCGCAGCTTTATAATGAAAATACTGCTGCAGCTTTAAAATTGTTGCAATTGCAACATTACAATGGGGAAATTGTTGCAGTCGTTGATTTGCGATGGGAATCCGCTGTTTGAGAATTCGACATTCGAATTTGGACTTTAGAGAATAAGCCCCTGAATCTCAAATACTGCAAGACTTTGTTTTTTCTTTTAATTAAAACCAATTGTAAAAAAAAAAAAAAAAAAACTCGTTTCATCTTTGAAAGCGGTTTCTGCTTCAGGGTTAAAATAGCCTCTGAAGACTTTTTTTTTTTAAAACTTCCCAATTGTAGTTTACCCGGCAACTGGAACAAAAAAAAGAAAAGAAAATGTAACTAATGAAGAGCAAACAAGACCCATTGCTATGTAGTCATTTGTCATCACATTTGTAATAACCCTGTTAAACCCTTAAAATAGTTTAAAATGAAACTGGATGGGAAATTTTAGTTCTAAAACTTTTGCAAAAATAATTAGTAATATTTTATAGCTATTTTACAGTAGAGCTTGTCTCGCTCTCCTTCCCCCCCAGAATCTGTGTGAACTTTATCATAGAACACCGAATCCCAGCTTGCAGGAACAGATTGAGAGAGCCAGAAAAAGGGTCCATCAACTTCAGCTGAAGATTAGGCAAGAAACCACAGGTCCTACGGTAAGTAATAGAAAGAAGACTCTATGCACAGTTAATTTGGATTTTAGAACATGTATCTATAACGTCCTCTAGCTTCAAGGCATTGTGGGGAGGAATACCCATAAGTTCTTCTTGCTGATTCTCAAACCTAGCTATCTGCACAGCTTGGAAAGTAATCATGGACATCCACATTGGAAACTAAATGGAATTTCAATTGAACAGGATGCAAATGCTTCCTTCCTGTCTGCTTTGACTGTGTAAGCCCAACATACAAGGCACATGCTCATTCTGTGTCGGATAATGGTATTTTATCTGTTTTTTTTTTTTTTTCTGTACTATGTCCGCAGACAAGGAACAGATGCGGGGAAAAAAATTAAGTTATTTACCGTTTTCCATTAAGAGAAAATTCCCCTTGACGTGAACATTCTTTATATTGTAGACAGCTGTGTTTTCCAATTTAATTTCAGCTGCTGTCTGGTTCACTCCCTGACTGCATACATTTCCAGCTTAGCGTTCAGGAGAGAGCAGGTAGTTAAGGACTAGTCAACACACTTTTCATATTAGCTCCTTTAATACAGTTGGTAAAATAACTCAGAACATTTCCCTAATAATAATGTATAATTTATAACTAATAGCGCGCGGAAAGCTTTGTTTATTGACATACCCTGTTTAAACACAAGTGGTGCCATCCCAGGCCTGGCCTTATGACAGGTCCAACAGCAACGTGAGCCTAATAGATTTTTTACTTTCCCTGCCTATGATGGAAGATCTTCTACAATTATTATTGGTCATCCAACCCTTTCTACTGCTTTAGACACACCTAACCAACCAGATCTTAAATGAACCAGTCCTAGTGCCAGTAGCCTCTGTGGAGGAGTCCTCTAATGTTGCCAACCTCTACACACAGTGTCCAGAGTTTGCTGTATTATGACATCACCAATTGCTCTCCCAGCTGGTTGTTCTACAAAGATCGCTCTAACTACTTTTTTATTTCTGTAAAGCAGGAGGTCTTTGTAAGAATTCACTGTTAGTGTGTTGTTTTTAGCATTGGAAATCCAAGCAACTCATGTTAGGCAGGGTTCACATTAGTGCATCTATGTGCTACACTTTTAGAAAAGCGTGTCCCGAAAATGCGCCGAAAAATTCAGGCCAGCATATTTTCGGGATATGCATTTCTTTTGCATTTACCTGACACAGTGTGAACTATATTTTGGTATTCCTGGCTCCACATATCTGCTGGCATTCTTTGCATTGTGTCCATATCTTCAGGAAATGCACTGCAAGCAGCGTTTTGGCATCCATTCGCACAGATTAATGCTAGTGTGGCCGGATCAGGTGTGTACAGTGGCGGTTTGCAGCTAGTGTGAACCCGGCCTAACTAAAGCGAGCGCAGCAGTAACAGGTGCACTAGGGTCTGGGAACCTGAGGGGTCCTAATGCTGTCATCAAAGAACAAACACAATCTTGACTATGACATAGTCGGTGAATGATCCCACATGCAGGAAATATAGGATATATCTCAGTGGTTGGAAAGCACGGCTCTTTAGCCGCCTTGTTGTGGCTCGGAGTGCACTACTGAAGCCATGGCCAAGCCCCATCCACAACAGACGACCGCTCTTCTGATTGGCCGTCGGAGGTCATGTGGTTGGGAGAGGGCGCGCTTCCCTCCTCCAGCGGCTCACAAGATAGTTGTTGCCACTGGAGGAGGGAGTGAAATGACTCCCTCCTCAAACAACTTTGCCGACCCCTGATATAACTAAATAGATAAAGTGGGGAGTATTGAAGTCTGGGACGGAAAGCGAGGGGGGCCCACTCCCAGATTTTACATTTTTACCTCTAGTTATGCCACTGAAGCAAACCTTTGTATTGTAGTTACTATCTGATTGTCAGTGACCTTAACCGACAGAATGAATGACAGACTTGATTTTATTTTGTTTTCGTGTCTCTTTATGTTCTTTTCGTGACCTCTTTATTCTCCTGCCAGTGATCCATAAACCACATCAGCTTTAAAAACATGTACTAATCTCAAAATGTTCAGTTATTTAAATAAGCCCTTTTGGTTTCTTACACATTCATAAAGAACACAATACAGTTTGTCACTAAAGGTAATGCAGATATTATGATATTCTAAGGACCATGATGGACCTTTGCATTCAGCTAAGACTTCAGTAGTTTAAGAAATCTCTCTGCTACCTTACAGTCCCAACTTCAAGCTTTTGTAGGAGAGGGAGGGGGTTAATGGCTCCCCCAACCAGAACTCTGCTAAATTGTGATTTGAAGGATCTGATTGGAGGAGCCACAATGTCAGCTTCCCTTTTGCCTCGCCCCTCCTACTCAACCATGAAGTCGGGCATCTCGGCTGTAAAAAAGTAGACAGACTTCCCTTCTTCCCACAGACAAGTTTCTAAGTGGACACTTTAAATACGTATAAATATACTGCCATCTAGTGATCATATAATTATAATTAAAGGGGAACTTTAGGCTTGTTTAGTCTAGGGTTGATTAGATGGGGGATGAGTATCTCTCCCGTCCTAATCACCCCTAGACTAAACTATCTTAAAGTTACCCTTTAAATAGATAATCAATTCACATGGCTACAATGATGTCTTACATCACACAAAAATGTATCAACTGCTCTGATTTCTGCAAACATAACTGTAAGACATGGACAAAATAAGTAAAAAAACAAAACAAAAATAGCATAAGCATTTGGGGTATTTTAATCTTTAGATGTTACTGTTGTTTTAAATGTCTTTTTTTTTTTTTTTTTTTTGTAAGCGCTTCAAACTTGCCTGTAATGTAAAACAAGGTTTGGCGATGATTGTTTTGACAATGATTGCTTGTTTTGTTGCAGGATTTATTACGCTCATACAGTGATTGCAGCTCTATGGGGTATAAAATCAAAGAAGGTGAGTTTTTCTGGTTTGTGTTTGCTCCACACATTGGAAGCTCGCGCTAGGGCTTATTCAGTAGAAAAGTAACTTGGAATTTTGTACATAAGTTCATTTACAGAATTATGCTGGCTACAAATTTAGGTTGTCAGCATTAGCAGACATCTGTTCTGAATGTAACAAAATGGTTGTCTGTGTAAAGACACTTTCATGGGCGAATGAAAGTTTCTTGCTGGACTTGCGTCTTGCACAAAATGTCAATATGTATAATTTTAGTTATAAAGAGCCACAAATTTACGCAGCGCTGTACAATTCAGCTATACTAGTATAATACAGACATGGGAAAAGTGAATTACACAATACAAGTGTAATATCACAAGGCTACATCACTTTAAGTGCCAGGATGTGATTGACACAAGAGGTTGCAGGTCCCTGCCTCATAGAGCTTACAATCTAAATGGGAGGAAGACTTGCATCCACCTCCAGGATGAACGGGTATACAGATCTTCCAATCCTGTTAGGTTATAGTTTTGGGAGCTCCTAATGCAGTGGTCGGCAACCTATGGCTCTTTTGATGTCCATATCTGGCTCTTTCAATGTAACGAGCAGTGCAAGCATCGCTCGTTACAGTGTGTCAACAAGCACTTTAGAGAGAAAGCTCTCAGCGCTTCCGGGTTGCCAGCCAATCGGGAGCCGCTGACGTCACCACGAGTTGGGATTGCTAGCCAATCCAGAGCCGCACGTGACGTCAGCGGCTCCAGATTCAAAAGAGCTGGGGGATCCGCATGTATATGCCAACTCCTGTCATAAGTGTACTTGGAGCCCCCTCTTGTGACCAAAATGTAGAATGACACTTGTTTTTGTGCTTTACATTTAGCAGGGTCTTTCTGGATTTCCGCCCAGTGATAAAGTACCCCAGTTTACTTAACAGAGTGTTTGGGTGTGTCCTGTGTCGTCTACTACAGAGCGTTGCAGGAGAAACTCCTCTCCTTCCACCTGGTGGCGCTTGCTAAGGGAAATAATGATATTAATCCTACACTGTTTAGCTCACCTTTGGGAGTGAGGGTTAAAGTGTAGTGATATTTACCAGGGTAGCTCAAGACCCCACCGGGAGTGCAGGGGCCTGGGGGCCGGGTGCACATCCTCAGAAAAAGAGGATGCACAGCATAGAGTACTATAGGATAGGTTTAGGGACCAGGGGAGAGCACAATCAGGGAAGGAAGGCCTCTGGCAGTGGGGCCATCCTGATCTGCCTTTGAGGTCACTTGTAGCCTGTGTGAGGTATTGGAGGACCTGGGTGGTAAATATACTGAAACCTGCACTTCCAATTACTGTTCTATATATTACATATATGAAGTGAAGATATATGTGAACTGTTGTTGCTTCCTAAGTGCTGAACTATAACTCTCTCCCTACTACTTCACTTGCTGCCTCATATTTTACTGTTAAATAAATATGTGCTCTGTTTATTCAGAAGAACCACTGGCGCCCTGTTTTTTATGGTGATGCACCACATGTGATAACGATTAATATATTTAGCCTGTTCCAAATGTAAGTGGGGCCTGTGTCCCTTGGAAATATGTCTCCTAGCCTGGGTCTAGTAGTGTATAATTGTATATATACACTGGAGATGTAGCTGGATAATGGATTTTTGTAAATACTGTTACTGTAGCGTTACACTTATTTCATACTGAAGAGATCGAACGATTCTGAAAACCGACATAACTGGTCTTGTTAAACAATACTTATGGTTAATGGGGTAGGCTGAAACTCCATATTCTTGGCCTTTAGTTCGTGTGGCTGCACAGACTGGTTCAGTTTATTAACAGTCTGTAAAGATCTCCCTTTCAAATTAATCTATACTCAAGTTTACTCTAAGTATGTCTTTCACCAAATGTGGGTCTTATGTATTTAAGCTGTGGGTTGAAAAGGGATGAATTTTGGTCAAAGCAGGAGAAATTCTATGCTTGATATCTTTCTTTATATATGGACTTGATTTGTGTCCCATTTAGGTCGTCTGTCTCTTGACTCACAGGATGGAGACAGTGGTCTGGATTCCGGAACTGAAAGAATATCATCTTTGAGTGAGGTGACACTAGCTGCCTTCATCTTTTAACTTGTTCACCGTTAGGAGGAATGAAGAGAAATAACCCCAGCAGTCTGCATAATATCCTCGCGCTTTCCTTTTTTACTAAATAGCTAATAGTGAACAGTACTATTATACTATACAGTTAAGTTATCGGTGTATTTATAACCTAGTTATAAATGAAAAATGGAATATCTTGTGTTTTTTTTCTTTTTCAAGCATTTTGGCAAAAGCACACCAGTTAATATTTTAATCTTATCTTATGTGAATGAGGATGCTGGGAAAGGCAGTTTAGGTGTTGACATACCAGCAACTTGGGATATAGTATGCCATATATGATGGGAAAGAGTTCCTTGGGAGTACATTGATTGGTTTTCTCCCTAAAAATACATTTCTAATTTGTCATAAATAATATTCTGCCATTCCTTGTACCTTTTGCAGTGTCCCATGAATCGGAATTCTATTTTGTCTGACCCTGGAATAGACAGCTCGCATACCTCCCCAATTATTCTTCCCAAACTCTTTCACCGACGGCAGGGGTCCGATACTGCCTTTATTGCCACTACTGAACAGGTACTGACACTAGAATAATATTGTCAAATAAGAAAAGGTTCTTGGACAGGGCATGTATTTTTGAATTAAAGGGAAGTCTGAGGAACAGATATCCACAATGATAAAGATGCAACTGCTAAAAATTTGCCACACATTGAAACTGTGATTCTCCCCTGATTTGGATGAATTTAGTGGGTTTCAGATGATTTTCATTTTGAACTCTTTAAGGGTTAGAATTTGTTTGTGCACAATGAATCCAGCTCAGCACTGGTGAATAGAAATATGTGAAGTAATAGATGGGGAACTAGGGTGCAATGTCAATTGGTTCTTGATGGTAATTTGATAAGATGCTTCTTTTGGCTTTGTAATTGGTGTTTTCTCTTATGTCATAGGAGGACACAGACACAAGAACACTGGGTACAAGATGTCTCCCATCAGGAGGTACCTTTTACCCAGTGTTCCAGTGTCCCCCTACGACTAAGAGAAACCAATTTAATAGTGTGTATACATTTTTTTCTTGCTCCCTTGAAAATTGCAGTTGGTTCTATGATTATTGTTTTTCTGAATATTTACTAAGTTTGCTTCTACTCATTTTCTTTGTCTTTTTGTACTTATAGTGGTATAGACCAGTGATGCACAACCTTTTTTGGCCTGGGTGCCATATAAATCAACAGCTGGTGCCGACTAATGGAACGCATATGCGTTCCAACACATAACGAACACGGAAGTAAGGGTCTTAACAATATGGGAAAGTGTTCCACCCTATTGTGAGATATTACAAACAGCGTATTACTGAACTGACATCCTGTTAAGTAATAAGCTGACCAGGTCCTCCCAACTATTACCGATTTCCTGCACTGTGGGCAGAAGCTTCAAGGTGCTGGATATGGCCTGCTGGTCGTAGGTTGGGCATTACTGGTATAGACTATAGAGTCTTTAGAGTATCTAGGATGTACATACTGTAGATACTGTAGACTGGTTTCAAAATGTAAGGTCCCGTTCATCTCTTTAGGTGTTGGAAAACATGAAGCCTACAATCATTTTACCAGAAGAGTACTATGACCATACATATTACATGAGCGAGGTAATGTCAGTGTTACCTTTCCTAATATAAAAATAATATGAAAACCAACAGCACAGTTAAGGCACGATAGTCTACCGTTGAAGGTTCACCCATACTTTCAATTGTTTTCCATTTTTTATAATTGAAAAATTAAAGAAGCTTGTATTATTATATTCATGTCCCTGTATACATTTATTTTACTATGACTGCAGCCTTTTTTCCCCCATAATCCTCTTTATCTCTTTCTTAAGCCCCCTGACCATCATGCATCTATTCTACAATGACTTAAATGTAGTGACCAGCTGAAATCTAACAGAAATGGAATGTCATAGCTTTATATAGACAGAATCTGCCCTCAAAAACCCTCATATACCAAATACATGTTGCTGAGGGAAAGGAGCAGAGGTTGAGCCCCTTGGACCTTTGACCCTTGGAAACGCACCATTATAACTTTCTTACTAACTTACGGCTTTAATTCTTTTTTTTCTTTTTTTTTGTTTCCCTCTACATTTTTGGAGTCCCAAGTACTGATCTCAACCTGGTTGTTTTTCATTTTCTTTCGTTTCCTTCTCCAGCAGTCAGATGGTCTCTTCCAAGACCTGGAAAAGTTAAAGTCTCGGCCAGCGCACATGGGGGTGTTCCTCCGTTATATTTTCTCTCAGGCTGATCCAAATCCATTAGTAAGTTTTTCTGCTACTAATTTAGTTCAGTTAACTTAACCTGTCTACTGCTGAGGCAACGGTCAATGTCATGCTCTGTTTATTTTGATAAGAATCATTCGGTACACAGCGGTGTCAGTTTAACCCTACTGGTCCCTTTTCTGATCTTCCCTGCTGTCTATGCAGCTGTTCTACCTGTGTGCGGAAGCTTGTCAGCATCTTAGTCCTGCTGATGCCTTTTCTTTACGGAAAGAAGTTTGGAGTATCTTCCTTGACAAAAATGCTGTGAGTAGTGTTTTATTTCCCCTTTTATTAAAATAATGCTGCCTTTTATTTTATGGTTAATGTTCATTCAAATACTGATGTCAAACTGGTGCATGTTTATATAAGGGTCCCTTGCTTTAACCAAGCTTCAACCTTTAGTGGTGCCTTTTGCATTGCAAGTGTACATACTGTATGAAGTCTCTTGTGGTTGAATAATACCAGAGGCTATGGGAGCTAAAAAATTTATATAGGGGGGTTGAGACAAAATGGAACAAACCTATTTTGCGCACTAGTGGTTTGTTCCCCTTTTGTCTCCTCCCCCATCTATTTTGTTTGCGCTCCCATAGCCTCTGGTATTATTCAACCACAAGAGACTTTATATATACGTTTCAACCTCAGAAGGTATTGTGGCAAATTGCCCTGTCTTGATTGGTCAAAGCGCAACAACTCAAGTATCGAATAATTTTTTTTATTGGACTCGTATGTTTTTACACTTTATGTAAAATACGTATTTATGCTTTCATGCATATTTTAAGGGCGCTATACAGTTTTTAGAGTTCCTTTTAGCAGTCTTCTCTTTTCTTATTGCATAGCCAGTGGTCTGTGTTGCCCAAAAAGACATTAGTTTATAGGGTCTCTGATACAGGGGAATTGACTGCCAAATCCACAAAGCACAGACCTAGGGTGGATGATTGCTTTGTAGCGTTCTTCAACAGAAAGTGGATCATTAAAAAAGGCTGCCTAACCCAGAAATGGAAACAACCCCCTTTTTTTGTTAAAAGAAAAATTAAAAAATGTCTCTAATGCTTAGTTACTACTACTATAGTTACTACATGTTCAATCTCTGCTTCCAAAAATACAAAATTGTGTATAGAAAGTGAGAAATTTAATTATTTGGCTTTAAAAATCAGGCTTTAAGTTACACTTCCCGAGTATGTATTATGTAAAGCACCATAGAAAACAATGGGACTGGGTGAAGTCTGCTTAAACAACAGTCAGAAAGTTGTTAGTGGAATTAACTTCAGAGACAGTATTTTTTACAAGTGCTGTTTATAAACAACTGCCATGCCAATCCAAATGGAATTTATTTATTTTTTACTGGTGTTAAAAATAGATTTAAAGCTACAGGGAACCCAGAGCAACATGAGTTTTTAGCACTTCTTTCTGACACCATGGAGAAAACTAAACAAGAAGTGTGTTCCATTAGTCTAGACTTTATATGTGCCTAAATTTTAGTGCCGTGACCAGCATGATAAGGACCCAGTAACAAAACCAAAATACCAGTGCTGGCTTAGTCGCTCTCCTCAGGGTGTAGTACTTCTGAATGGCAAAGATATTTCATAAAATCAGTTTCCTTTGTCTTTCCTGGGACCAAATTAGCATTTTATACACTCGCTGACATTTT